>WSXT02009749.1:2168-29604 GCA_011762715.2 Neuroterus valhalla | reverse complement strand
GCGCGCCGTAGGCGCGCTCAAACTTGCGAGCGAAGCGAGCCACGCGCGAAGCGCGCGATGAGAATGTGCCCGCGCAGAGGGCAGATTTTTTTAAATTATTCTCGTTACATTTATAACTGATACATATATTCATTGTTCATACATTTATTGTTATATATTTATAGTTCTCAATATTATTTATACATTTGTTATTTCTTGATGAGAAAATTGAATACTTTTACTGATAAATACTCTTATTTTATGAAATGGTAGAATTCAATTTGGACACCTTATGTATTGTGTCTAGCACATTTCAAACGTACCCAAAGGTATATTTGAACGTCACTGGATGATTTACTTTCATTTTGAATGAGTATCTTCTCGGCATGGCATGTGGCGCGTAGAGAATCACGGATTTTTGGGCTCTACCGCGGGTAAACACTCCAACGCAGTTGTAGAAAAAGCGCATTTATTTCTACGGGGGCAGCCCGGGGCAGCTTTTGTTGAAGGAATCAGAAAGTTGATACTTTTTGGCGATCGAAACGGAAAATTCCGGCGCAGGCTCTAGCAGGCAAAAATTAATTCACTGCGTATATTCCTGAATTATATATTTTTTTTAATTCTTTGATAGGCGCATTTTACTTCCAATATCATGAATATACTTGTTCACAATGCAAATGCGGTAGCAGGCAACAATTTACGTACCTTCAGGAATATCCTCCATGTGACCTTATCTGTTTTTGGCACGAACTCACAGAATAACAGCATTTTTCGTCAAACGCTCAAAAACCGAGGAACACACTGATGGGCGCGCATTCGGCGAAGAGTCAAGTTGAATCGCTCGCTTCAAGGGCAGTTTTGAATATAGTGACTCGCCCTATTACAAAATAGCGCTCTAACGTCTCGTACACAGGTATAAAAAAACATTTAAGCTCATCCGGTAAACTTCGAATTTCGAGGTTTTGGACAGCTTTTTGGGATCTTGAACCACTGTGGGTCGCCGGAAACGTTCGCTTCGCATTCTACGTACGCCTCTTTGTCCAATACTATTTGTGAATTCTCTTATGTTTCTTCGAGCTCTGCTGAGTAGGCTAATGGAATAGGTGCATACGTGTTTCGATTGTGGAGAAGATCACCTCTCATGCTCCGTCTTGAGGAGTCAACGTATATTCTCTGCTCATCACCTCGTATATCTCGCGTATGGTTACACGGAGGTACCTGAGTTTGAGGGCCCAGAGAATACGCCCGTGCAGACACCCGACAGATACTGCGCTTTTTTGTCGTTTTTAGGCAGTCTTTTTATCCATCCTTTGAGGGAGAGACATCTAGATTTTTGCGTATCTTTTTACAGTCCTGTCACTGGTCAGAGCTGCAAGGTCATCCGCTCAGGCGAGAAGACCCATGAGCTTACCCTACGTGGGGAAGCCTACTTTCAATTTTTAAGGTCCTCTAATTACAAGCTCAAACACGAGGTTGAATGTGATCGGGCTGAGCGGACACCGCTGCTTCACTCCTGCTCCCATAACAAGGTTGTCGGTGCAGCCACGATCATTCTTTACCTTCGTAGAGCAACCACTGAGCATGTTCAGGAGACTAGCTCAACGACATCTAGCAGCATGCCAAGCACAGTCAGGGCATGCAAAATTGTCCTATGGGGCACAGATGGAAAGGCGTTCGCCAAATCCAATCATGATACGACAAGATTCATTCACTTACTCTTTGCTAGCTGAATCGCCTGCTGCAGCACGAAGTTATGTTCATAGAATCACTCTTATGGCAAAAAGCCCTTCTGCTCCCGAAAGAGTCTTCGGTTCCTGACTGCCCAGTCCGTGACCCTACTCGAGACGATAGCAGCAAATATCTCATGCCGTGTTCGTCAAGGTCAGTGGTCTCCAATTTGTTATTTGGGAGGTGTCTCCCTTCTTGTTTACCAAGATGAAGAGGGACTCCTTCCAACAAAAAAGGATGAAGCATCCATAGGCAGACATTCAAAATGTTGGGAAGAATTATTTCAGTCGGGTAAGCCTGTAGGAGGGTAACATAAATGAGACCAAGAGGCCCCGGGGCCGTGTTCTTCATTGAACTAATTTTTTAGATAATATCCTGCAGAGGCATGACATCTAGAAGAGCCTCGTTACTGAGCTGACCAGGAGAGTCCAGGTTATAATCGGAAGAAAGGGCCTTTCCATTATCACTAAGATTATTTTAGAAATCCTCAAAGTAGAACTAAATCTCGAATAACTTAATCTTACAGCTCTCACCAAGATCTGTAATAATTTCTTGCATTATCCTTCTTTTATTCTTCAGATAGAGTTTCTGGATTCTCGTGTCAGCCTCAGTTTCGCTTAGGACACGATTAGTGTGCCTTCTGCCTTCCTCTCTGTTTCAACCATCCCTCCCAGATTTTTCAATAAACAATTCGTCAACGAATAAGACGAACGAGTTGAAAAGGACATTCAATTGTTCCAATGTCTTAATCGTCGACTTTTTCTTGTTACCTCACTATTGTCTTTATCCGAAACAAGCGGAGCAGTAGTCCTAACATTGTTTAAATTTTATTTGCCCTTGACTCGCAGGTCAGCCTCCGGACGGGGCCTTGGGGTGGCGGGGAGGGTTCTAATGGGAGGAGAGTCAGTTGATGTTGCGCTGATGTCATCGGCTGCATCCTCATCTCGAGACCAATCATTTTTGAGCGAAGATTTACCAAAGGTCCCCTCCGGAGTATCAACGGGGACAACCACTTCCGCTTCCACCATCCCGACCCCCTCCACAGTCGATGGTGTTGGAGAGTGACCAGCGTTTGGCAGTATTTGCCCTGGACTTGGTGGCATTGGCAGGCTTGCTGGTGTAGTATTTGCCGGGGAGGCAGCGGCATTGTGGGAGGTGAGGCAGCTACGACTTCCATGGAGTTCTCCGAGACATTATCACAGAGAAGGGCTCTCTGCCTGGCTCTTGTAAAGCGACGGGAAGAAAACTCAGGATCGTCGGGCATGATGGAATGGGCCCGACTTGCTCTTAGTGTTGATGGCAGGTGATCTTTTTCCAGGTCCATCGCCGCGCCGTCGCAACCCTCCTTCTCTGATGACGCATTATGACACTGACGTTGATACCTGCGCAGTCCGTACAGGCGCAGGTCGCCTTCTCGGAGGTAGAAAACCGGGACCATTTACCACATTGGCGTTCTTGTAAGTTTTCGTGAAGTGCGTTACTACTGATTTACGTTGGTAGGCACCGTTGCCTACAAACGCGAACACCCCACACTGAATGGTGTACTCAAATTTAAAACCTCTATGATCAAACAGAGATGTTTGAGATAGTCTTCAAATTTTTTTAAAATACCCGTTTGGCTGACCCTCTTGAGCTGACGACCCATAACGGTATAATGCTTCGATGAAAGAAAGTCTAATACAGTGATGCAGGTGATTACTTGTGATCTTAAGGATCGTTCTAAGGTAGATTGAGAAAAGATATTTTGTAGTAACATCTATTGGTGTAGCGTCCGATTATGGAGCTGGTTGTTTTTTACATTTTTCACCTTGTAATATTCGTAGAATTGAAATATTAGTGTAGTGTAGGCTTACTTATGACACATCCTGATGCACCCCGGAAATGAGACTAAAAGTTATTTTTTACAAGATAGTGGAAAATCTGATAACAGACACACGTGGAGGGTTTTCGGTAGTGTGTGGCTTTTGATGTTAATAGAGATGGTAAGATACTGTTTGCAGCTTCAACTCACTGTAAAACCATTATCTCCTCCTAGAATAGTTACCCTCAGAACTGCTTCCACATTACTTAAGGGTGAGGGGGCGTTTTCTTGGTCTCTGGAGGCTCCTGCTGATTTCCGGTTTTCGATCCCTCATGCTTCAACAAAGATGAATGAGTCGTCCTCAATAGCAAGACAATGTCGCACTCTGGAGTGGTCAGCCTTTGACATCTTGGTTGGACACGATTGACTCCTCTGAACAAATTGAGTAATACCCATATCTAGCCTGATCAACTAAGAGTTCCTCTTGGTTTTCTCTGCTGGGTTCACACCCGGAATGTCGCGCACCTTCCAGTATCCGGCAGATGGTCAATCCAGGGGTTATCTTTTTGCGAGACGCAGAGGTAGCACTGTGGTTTGCTGCTGCAGTCTATGATGCTATAGCAGGCCTCTGACATATGGTAGCAGTAGCACCTGATGACTTCTACTTTCTTCTCCACGCGGCAGGATACTCACTCAACCTTCAGCTGTCCTGTCCGCAGAAGCATAATAGCACACTCCTCTTTTATCTCGGCGTAAGCCTCCAGGATTCTCCTGGAGGCCCTATACGTAAGACACACCTTGTATTTCGTGGACCCGGATTCATCGAAGTGGTTCCTCAGGGCCTCTTTGAGTCCTTCTTTGACCGCCAAAGGTTCTGGGTCCTCCCTCGTTCCCCTTGTTGTCAACCACATCCTTGATAGCACGGGACTGCCACACACCCTTGATTTTAACACCAAGGTTATCTAGCTGCACCTTACTGCTGAATCTCACATAGGTGAAAATAATTATGTTTACCATTGATAATCTAGTATCAAGTACCACGCAACTAACCATGGCCAGTTTCGTGTGCCATCGGATCTCTTGCCGTCGGGTGTCGCGTGCCCATGACAGACTTCATGGGAACAGCGATTATAATTGATTAGTTCAAATCTCTTCACTTCTTTCGAAATATAATGATTAAAAATAGTTGATTCAAAATCCAGATAATAGAGTTATTAATAAATTTCAAAACGATTCCGACTTTAAGAGATGTGGATACCTTGATCAACTATCGACATCTCTGAAGAATGTTTCTATCATAAAATTAAATTAATAGAAGAAAATTAACACACTAAGCTCATAGATTTAATTGATTGTAATTCTTAAATTATAAAAATCAACTGCTTTGCTTATTAGTCTTAAGACAAATCATCGGGAATACGAATATTATCCGTGTGACACTTATATACATTTAGTATCAACTTTGGTTAATAAGTTCAGTAGATTCGACACTTGGATGGTTATGCCCGTATATTCTGCTTTAAAGATGCTTTTATATTAGGTTTTCACTGAATTTTCATTTTAACTACACTGAGAGGTAGTTGGCACAGTCAGCGCCACCATGCTACGGTAGTGTCTACCTTTCACTTACGTCCATACAGCCCGCTATAAAAGCACGGTGGGGGGCGAAAATGAGGTTTGATAGGCGCACTCTCAGTTCAGGCGCACTGTAGATCGTACAAAGGCGCTGCTAGTACGCTAACGTGCTCGGACAGCACGCAAAGATGCACAGCTACTGCGCCTTTTCGAGCACACTCATTGTGTACGAATTGGGCGTGCTGGCTACTGTGCAGGCGCAGTGACTGTGCCAACTGTCTCTCAGTGTAGTTATATTTTATGAAATGATTTAAAATTACAGAGAGAGTTTGGAAGAGCAGCTGACTGCCATCAAAGCGAAACCTAGAATAATCCCCATTAGTCTGTGAGTTGGCAGAAGGGGAAGAATTTGAACTTGCACTTCCAGACTTCAGACGCGCGTCCCAGTCGCGGTCGTCACTGGACCCTCACCCGGCAACCAACGAACACGGTGCACTTTTCTCCAAGATGGAACTACTCACTGGTCAACTCTTCAGCTCCTTTCGACTTGACACTCTCTGACAACTCCAGAATGCTCCAACAGATCAGAGAAATGAACGTCGACTTGGAATTCCGAATTCTCGCTTTCTTATTGTCTCCTTGACCTCAAACATATCCAACTATTCTTTTCAGGATAAAAGAAACAAACATTTGAAGGCACTATGATCAAGTACCGGGTTACTTGATCGCAGTGCGTTCATTGGTTCAAATGTTTGATCAAATTGTGATGACCGAACGCAGTACAGTCGAAAATCCTCCGGGTACTCGACTCGAAGTCTCCCACATCAGGAACTGGCTTGCTGCTGTTTCGAAAGCCAATCCACATGGGACTTAACCCTCGCCAGACGAGGGCCCACTGACAGGAGGCGGCTCTACAGATCTTCCGGGAGATTGGTTATCTCTCCGTGCCCTCCCACCCACCAGAAGAGAACGAGTTAGCGGTCCTGGACTAAGGGACCCCGACGACCGTTGCCGCCATCTTCGGACGAGTACCCGCTCTACCTGCAGAGTATTTGGCGCAGCAGTAACGCCCGTTACACACGGGTCCGCCGGACTTAAAATTACGAGGAGGAAGTACCCCGGCTGGCCTACCCGGAGAATCTCAAGGGCCACAACGCGATCCATCGCAGCACGGAGGAGCGGGACTTTGTCCTGCAGAAATTCCTCTCGCGGATGTGCAGCCCTTCCACCTCGCCTCGAGTATGGGGAACACATTCTAACTACCACTCAATCAAACCTCACCTCACCTCACCTGACCGCTCCTGAACCCTCATCCCCTTCTCGAGAACGTATCAAATGTACATCTCTGATTTTTTGTTGGAATGCGTCAACTCAAGAAACTCTTCCCCAAGATCACTTTCAATTTCTTTCGCAACCTTCTTTGGCTGACTCCTAGCACTATCAGGCCCTGCTTCCAGCAATTTGAAGTTCTGTTTCGCCTCTTTCACTCCGTCTTTGATCAGAAGTCACATGTTCTTATTTTCTACACAGAACTCTACGAGACCCTCTTCCGTAACTTGCATCGAGTTATCCATGTAGTTTCGAGCGGATGATGTATGCATTCTTTCTGCTTCCTTCCATCATAAACATTTCTCCTCCAAAAGAACTCCTAATATAAGTTTCTATTCGAAAAATCAACATCCATTCTGAATCCAAAGAGTATGGCTAGGAAAGTATGAGATTGACCACCGCAGAGCCCTACATGCAGATGTAATGTCTGCATACTCTTGGAGACGACGTGGTATCCTAGTAATGGTGTTTAGGACACCACATCCTGGTGCCATGGAGCTTCCAGCGCAGTAGTGAAAACTGGAAATGTATGTAGAAAAACAAAACCCATCGAATTCAGAAATAAAATTAGAGGAGAACTCATCCCGGATGAGAAATGTAGGGATATTCCAAGAGAGAGCAAAATTATGCATTATGTCCTTAAATATTACTAAAATTCATTCGAAATTTAGAAGTTCCAGAATCTAGAGACTTCTCAATTGAAGAGTTCTAAAATCTCTCTCAGATCGCAAGTTTCAAGAATTTTTAAGTAAAGGCCCCTCAATTTTAATGCTTTTGAATTGTATTTTAGTTGACTCCCTGTTTTTTGCAGAATTAGCATAATCGTAGATTGTGGAAAAAATGGTGAAATATCGTATGTTTCTATTCGAAAACCTAAATTTCAGGGGGACTTGGGACTCAGAAGTTCTTAAATTCTTCAAAATATTCAAAATGTATGAAAATAAAAAGGCTTGGAGATATTAAAATATATTTTTTATTGCGCGTACGCTTTCGAGAAATATGTTTACTTTATTTCTCCTGAAAAATTCACAGAAGTATGGAAATTTGTAACACATTATCAAAGTCACGACTTAGAGAAACTCTGAAAACAAGAAGGAATAAGTTCATATTCTTCAAACGTCAAGTTTCGCAAATAATGTAAAAAATAATAAGGCATATTTTACAGAAAAAGAGTTCCGCCTTAACCATCAATTTAGGTCACATTCCCATGAATTGTGAAAATGGAAAGTTGCGGATAGAATTTAAAAATAGCTGTAAATTCTTATGTGCTTTTTTTAGAAACAGAAAATTTTATTGCAGTCTCAATTTTATTCGTGAGTGACGCAGAACCCGAACGCAACCATTGGGAAAGTTATCAGACTCACGACTCCGCTGTAGATAAGAGGTTTTAGAAATCCTGTCTTATAAATTTTGTACATATTTCAAACATTTCATATGGAATAATAAAAAACTATTTCAAATTCACTGATGAAGGAGAGGGGCTTTTGGTATATATAGAGCAAGATCTCTGGAGGAATACCCAGTATTTTGGTGAGGCAGCTTAGAACGTTTCTTCAACATTAGAAGCCATGCGGTTTCCTGTCATTTTCATTATCGTCTACTTGATTCATCGTAGTCAATGCGTAGGACCGCTACATGAACCGAAAACCACAGGCCTTACACAGAAGCAAGCTAAGAGTAAGTCGAAAAACCTCCTATTCAAATCACAAAATTTATTGTATCGAAGACCTTCCACTGAAATAGGAACATAAATCATGATCACATGGAATTCGAATTCAATGTAACCATTTTATTTCATGGCTATTTGAGTATTGCGTAAGAGTTCTGAAAGCAGTTGTGTATGCGTGTTGGGGGGAGGGAGATTTCACATGAATGCTCATTGTTGTTTTAACGTACAGGATCATTTGCATACTTAGTTTCCACTCGATCTACTTAGTTAAGAGTATTTCTTTAAAATATGCACAAAAAACGGAGAAAAGAAACTCTTGCTTTCATGGAGCATTGAAGATGGCCAGACGATTACTTCAATGAGACATAGAGGCAAATTGGGGAGAGAATGTTCAAAACCACCCACAGGTCGCAAATCTTAACCAAATCAAACAAAATTCAGCCGGAAAGGTTTGTAATTGGATTTCAAAGAGACTGGTGAAGCCGAATTTTCGAAAATAATTTGTTTGATCAGCACAGCTGATTTCAAACCCATAAACCCTAAGCCCGTGGACCCTAAATGCTTGGACCTCAAACCCATTAACCTCAAACCAATGAAAAATAGACCCATGGACCCTTCATCCATAAACCATAAACTCAAACACCCTTAACCTTAACCCACCTTAACCCATGAACCCTTAATCCAGACACCCTAAACTCATGAAACCTAAACCCTTAAACACTGAACCCATTAACCCTTTACCGATAGAAACCTCAACCCATAAACCCTAAATCTGTAGACCCTGAATCCATACACCTCAAACCCATTACCCTCAAACTCATTCACCCCAAACCACTGGAAACTAAACCCATTGACATTTACCCTATAACCCCTAAACCCAGACACCCTAAACTCATAGACCCTTAACCTCAAAATCCTTAACCCATAAACCCTAAACCCGGAAACCTTAAACTCGTTGACCCTTAACCTTTAAAACCCTTATCCCATAAACCCTAAACCAATTAAAACCTAAACCCATAAACCCTAAATCTGTGGACCCTAAATGCTTACACCTCAAACCCATTACCCTCGAACTCATCGACCCCAAACCAATGAAAACTAAACCCATGGACCCTTAACACATAAACCATAAACCCAAACATCCTAGGCTCATAAACTCTAAACCCTCAAACACTGAACCCATAAACCCTTAACCGATAAAAACCTCAACCCATAAACCTTAAATCTGTGGACTCTAGATCCTTACACCTCAAAATCCATTACCCTCAATCTCATTGACCCCAAAATAATGAAAACTAAACCCATTGATCTTTAGCTCATTAACCCCAAACTCAGACACCCTAAACTCATAAACCCTCAAACGCTGAACCCATTAACCCTTTAACGATAAAATATGTAATACAATATAATAGCCACTTAACCCCAAAACCCTAAACCCATTAGCCCAAAACCGATGAAAACCTCAACCCATAAACTCTAAATATGTGGACCCTGAATCCTCAGACCTCAAACCGATTAACCCCAAGCCAATTAAAACTAAAGCTATAGACCCTTTACTCATAAACCATGAACCCAAATACCCTTAACCCTTCAATCCTAATTCCGTAAACCCTCAACCGATAAATACTTCAACCCATGAACCCTAAATCCGTGGACCCTAAAATCCTAGACTCCCTACCATAAACTTATGGATTCAAAACTCATAAACACTGAAATACTAGCTTAAATCATAAACCGATAAATTCGAAGCGCATAAACACAAAGTCTACTAATTTCCAATCCATAAACATGAAACCTCGCGCCCACATATGCGATAACTTCCAACTCTTAAGGAGAAAATCGATAAAGCAGCAAAGGATATGTTGCTTGTAGATAAAGGAAAAAAAGGTTCTAGGTTTGAATCTCCCAATTCATAAGTCTTAGATATAAGAATTGATAAAATAATTCCAAAGAAAGCAAATTATTAAATAAAAAAATTACAAAAAAAGAAGAGAAATTGAAGATAAAATTTTTTTTTTAAGTTATTCAAAATACGAAAAACATCTTCACATTCAGTGACCAAGTAGCAAAAACAACCTAATTAATAAATCCATAAATTTTTCGAATAATTTATTTGTTCAAACTTATTACAACAAAACAAAAACCTAAACTAGAAGAAAGAATTCGTTCCAACCAAATTTTTTTGCAAATCTTATGGCAAACTTGGAATTAGCGCACGCAAAAATCCTAGAGTTAACATATGTTGCATTTTTATCATTATTAATTTTCGTGATGTCGTTTAAAGCCTTATTAAGATTTTATATAGATTCTGCAAAATGAATTATTTTGTCATATGGTTGTAACAAATTGTATTTTAGATATAAAATATCAGCCATGCCTCACATTTTTCAAATTTGATATGCTTTATCTAGTTCATGACCTAAAATCTTATGATCACGCCATATTTTGTTCGAAAAAGTTCAAATAAATCATTTTTGAAAATTCGGCTTTTTCAGTTTCTGAAATTCAATTACAAACATTTCTGGATATGTTTGATTTGATTGAAATTTGCGACCTGGACGGAACAACTTTATCAATTGGTCTCCTTAGCTCTATAAAAGTGGATCGATTCGTAGTATGTTCTCGTACAAGGAGTTTGAGTTGACAGGCGTCTATTTTTGCACATAAAATTGCATCCAACTTTTTATGGAAAATGCGATCTAGTCCTTATTCAGTGAGAATTAGAATAATGAGAAATTGTATTTTCTATAGGTAGAAAGCTTATATATTTCTGTAAGCAAAGAGCAGATGGACATCTCTTTCGCTCAGGTAGAAGAGCACTCTTTCCTTGAGAATGGAAGGTCCTGCCAAATTTGTAAAGCCTTCATGATTATTTTTCCACGAGTGATACTTTTTGAAAAAGGTGGATAAATAATCTCACAGTTGGTTGCTCTTTCTTCACTGTCCATTAGCGTAGCAACGGCCATCATGGGGACCGGAAGACAACCCTGTGACTGTTTATGGAAATAATAAGAGTCCTATACTTTCCTCTTCCACACTCCTGAAGGAGAAATAATGCAACCAAAAATGTATTTTTCATCAAAATTTGCAACTTATGTTGAAAAGAGCCCGCAAATTTATGTGTATTGGCTGGGATAAACTGGAGAACCCCATGATTTTTGTGATTTTTCCATGAATTCAGTTTTTTGGTATTTCATCCTTTATTTGGTTTACAGGTAATTGTGTCGTACCATATACACCAAACAACGAGCCGGGGCCCAAATATGTATGTTGGACTCTCACAGGCATGCCCAAGACAATGTACAATACGCAGCACGAAGCTGTTGTTAAGGGTAATTGTTATTATATGGAACCCCTCTGATATGGTTATCAATTCTTTGGGGGGCCTAACGAGATACGAAGCTTCACATGCAAGTCCTCCTTCACATGATCCTATCAATCCTTTCTCAACTCCTCTTTCTCTCTTTCTTCCTTTCATGGAGTAAAAAGCTGCTTTGAAATCCGAAGGGACTGCAATGTACTCATGAAAAAGTATCAGGTTTATCGTTATTATTAATTCATAATTATCTGCAATGACTTGTCAGCCTACACGCATAATACACTCCCAAGTTTCTCATACTCTTCAAATATTGTTTTACAGGCAATTGCTATCACAAGCCAGCAGGAGGCGGATCTCACGACTGGATGTGCTCACATCAAAACGACTAAAAAACATCTTTTTATCCATGAGAGCAGCAGCAGACCTAATTTTTCACATTCTTAATATGGGTTTGTAGTTGAGGACGTGTAGCCTTACGACTATTTTATCTTCATTTTTGTTTCTGATGTTTGCAAAAAAAACACTACGAAATGTATTCGAAAACAATACCTCCTATTTTTCAGTAAAATAAGTCTTCTATATGAAACATTTGCAATTAGATATAAAACATGGATCGCGACTGCGAGTCAGCCGACTAAAATTGGAGAAAAGTGTACGTGTTTCTTCATATTATTCATCCGATGGGTTTTTCTAGATCATAATTATCATATGTAATACTATATCAGTGGAAATAAAACTCTTATTTTATCGAATATCATAATAATATTCTATTCAATCATCGAGTCCAATATTCCATTATATATTAAGTTGTCCTCCTGTACATCAAGAAAGCACTTAAAAACTCAATCAAATAAAAAGTCACTGCTATAACGTTTGGGCACCAATGCCGATTTTCGGGCTCTTTTATTTTTTTTTTAAACCGACATCCTTGTGAAGGTGCTGGCAGCCAGCACCTCCACGAGAGAAAATTTGACAAATTTGGGATATACAACCCATCATAATTTTAGGCTAATTTTGGACTCTCCGGAATTGCAAAAAACCATTTTCCATTAACCACCCCCTTGACAAAAAGACCACTCTCAGAATAAATAATAGAATGTACTCGAATTTGAGTATATCAGAATCCTGTGCTATTCTTGGGGGTTTTCGGGCACCGATGCCGATTTTCGGGCTCCTTTATTTTTCTCAGAAAACCGACCTCCTTGCGAAGGTTCTGGCAGCCAGCACCTCCACTAGAGAAAATTTGACATATTTGGGGAATACATCCCACCATAATTTTGGGCTAATTTTGGGCGCTTCGGGATTGCAAAAATCAATTTTCCAAAAAACACCCCTTCGACAAAAAAAACCACCCCAAAAATTTGATATGCACTTTACACAAATTTGAGCACATCAGACTTATGGGCTATTTTCGAGCTTTTTTTAGCCCAAATACCGATTTTTGGACTTTTTTTCTCTCGAAAAACCGATATTATTGTCGAGATTATGACGCCAGTACCTCCATTAGAGTACATTTGAAGAATTCGGGAAATAAGATCAACCAGGATTCAGCGGGTTCTTGCGCTCTTCTGAAGTACAAGAAAGAGCTTTCAAAAAAGAACCCTATAACATTTCAAAATGAAATATTTCCCTCATTTAAATATAAGCCTTTGAGACTTAGTATTTTCCTGGGCTCTCCACAAGTGCAGAAAGTGATTATCTTACAAATTAGATATTCAACCAAAAAAAGAAAGTCAGAACTTTATATTTCTTTCATATGCCTATAAAGCTAGAACCTGAACACAACCAAAAAACAATTTTTCGGAAACCAGAATTTAGCGCTGTTTTCATGCTTTTTTTTGGGGCTTTGTGGCCCACATTTCCGGTTCCTTGGGTCAAGGACTTTTTTTGAAGATATGATTTAATGTGTAGATGCTAGCTTGAATCAAGCCTGCATCTCTCTTACATGGAAATTCGAAAAAAATTGGAAAATAAGCCGAATAGACTTTGGGACTCTTCTTGGGATCCTAAATGCATCAATATCCAATCTTTGGGAACCACCCTTACGCACAAATATCAACTTTGATTTTAGGGCTTCAACCCTGAACGCTGAAGACACCCTCTTGTTTCAGGCATATCTAACTTTGAAGAAAAATAATAATTTACCAAATCATTGAACGCCAATCCATTCCATTTTTTTGGGGCCCTTCGAAAATACCCACTTTGATTCTTGGACTGCACCCCTTAACGCTAAAAACGACCCCTTGTGGTGAAGAGCCCAAGAAAATACCAAGTCTCGAAGGCTTATATTTAAATGAAGGGAATTTTCCATCTTGAGTTTTTCGAGAAAAATAAAGGAGTCCGAAAATTCGGCATCGGTGTCCAAAAAAGCCCAAAAATAGCCCATAATTCTGATCTACTCCAATTTGAGTACAGCTCATATTTTATTTTGGGAGTTGTTTTTTGGTCACAAAGGTGGTTTTTGGAAAATTGATTTTTGCAATTTTGGAGAGCCCAAAATAAGCCCGAAATTCTGGTGGGTTGTATTCTCAAATTTGTCAAATTTTCTCTAGCGTAGGTGCTGGCTGTCAGCACCTCCACAAGGATTTCGGTTTTTTGAAAAAAAATAAAAGGGCCCGAAAATCGGCATTGGCGCCCAAAGGATGCCCAAAAAAAGCCCATAATTCTGATATACTCAAATTTGAGTAAAGTCCATATTTTATTTTGAGGATGGTTTTTTTGTCAGAGGTGTGGTTTTTGGAAAATTGATTCCTGTAATTTTGGAGAGCTCGAAATTGTCACAAAATTCTGGTTGGTTGTATTTCCCAAATTTCTCAAATTTGCTCTAGTGGAGGTCTTGGTGCCAGCACCTCCACCCAAATGTCGGTTTTTTGAGAAAAATAGAGGAGCCGATGGCATTGGTGCCCGAAAAAAACCCGAAAATAGCCCATAATTCTGATATAATCAAATTTGAGTACAGTCCATATTTTATTTTGGGGGTGGTTTTCTTGTCGAAGAGGTGGTTTTTGAAAAATTGATTTTTGCAATTTTAGAGAGCCCAAAATTAGCCCAAAATTCTGGTGTGTTGTATTTCCCAAATTTTTCAAATTTTCTCTAGCGGAGATGCTGGCTATCAGTACCTCTACAGGGATGTTGGTTTCTTGGGAAAAATAAAGGAGCCCGAATATCCTTTTTTTTGTTTCTGCTTATTCTCGTTAACCATTCCCTCATATTCTTGCTACCTCCTGTTGTACTCCCTTTTGCTCATCCCTCCTGTTCTCCATTCTCTAACGCTCCTTCATTTTCTCTTGGCCTTCCCTACTATCCTATGGACAAATGAAACATGGGGTTCTTTCATATTCAGAGTGCTGCTCAAAAATCGTGATTGAAATCTTAAGGCCACCGCACACTCTGGATTCGTTTTCTAAGTACCTCAGTTTGTACAACACTATTCTCGAATTCTCTTATGCTTCTTCGAGCTTCGCTGAGTAGGCCAATGGAATAGGTGCATACGTGTTTCTATTGAGGAGAAGAACACGTCTCAGTCTCTGTCTTTAGGAGTCAACTAATAGTCTCTGCTTATCATCTCCATGAACATAAGATTTCGTTTCACTTAATATTCCTTTCACGTATGTACAATATATCAATGAAAGTTCCTTTTCTTCAGTAAGGTAATCCTGGGGAAGAAGGCTAGAAATTTTTTTCTCACGGTATAGTAGTAAATCTGATAACCGACACATGTGAAGGTCCCAAACATTTTGGTATTGTGCAGCTTCCGATGTTGATGGAGATTTTTTTTTGAGGGTTGGTGGAAATATCTGCTAACAGACGCCAAGATGGGTGTCTCTTCTTGATAGTGTGGGGTTTCGGATGTTGGTGAAGATGACGAGATGTTGTTGTCACCATTTATCCACTAGTGAACCACCATCTTCTTCTTGGCACTGTTCCCCCTGGAACCGCTTCCGCATCACTTCAGAGGGTGCCGTTTTCTCGACCGCTAAGGCTCCTGCTGGTTTCTATTTGTTACAGTCTTCCATGTTCCAACAAGGATGGATGCATCGTGCTCTGTATCGCTACAATGTCACACATTGGGCTCTTCGTCTTTCGACATCCTGGTTGGGCACGGATGAATCTACGCTTTTTCGTTCCTTCCCGGAACACACTGCACCTTGCAGTTCCTGGAACCATTCTTCTTCGCGGTGCGGAAGTAACAGTACGGAGCAGTTGTGAACTCCGCAGACCTTTGCCACATCTTCAACAGCAGTCCTTCCTGTCGGGACCGTTGCAGGCCGCTGCTATGTGGCCGTAACCTTGGCAGCGGTAGCATCTGGTTGCTGTCACCTTCTTTCTTACGCGGCAGGACACCCACCCAACTTTCAGGTGGCCGGTCCGCAGCATCCTCTCAGCTCCTTCCTCGTTTATTTCAACGGAGGCCTTCAGGTTCCCCCTTAGGGCCTTCTCCGTAAGGCCCACCTTTTATCTGGTTCGCTTGGATTCACCGAAGTGGTTTTTCAGGGCCTCTTCCACCTCTCCTTTGTCCGTCGAAGGTTCCAAGTTGAGAATCTCGACCTCAACTCGAGGAAGTAGCTCTCGCCCGTTCCCCTTGTTGCCGACTACTCCCTTGATAGCGAAAGACAGTTTCTCCCTGCCCTCTGCTCGACTTCTGACCTCTGTCAGGATCCCTTCGTCTCGCGACTATCGTATTCCCTTGACTTTCACGCTAAGTTTTTCTGGCTGCACATCACTCCAGATCCCACGCAGCATACTAGCGTCGCTGAAACCCTCGGCAGGTCTGATGAGCGCCACCTCGTGTTGTGCTTGTTTGGATTTCCTTCCCTTCTTCGTTGTTTTTGTCCTCCCAGCCGAATTCGTCTCCTTCAAACTACTCGAAGCTACAGGCGTGAACCTTTGCACCCGAGTTCTTATATTTTTCTGCGCAGGTCTCATTGCGCTCGTCTCCGGAGGACTGTCGCCTTGGTCTCTTGGCCTCTTCCCTTTGGTGGAGGGCGGAGATTTTCCGGCATCTGCTACCGCCTGAGTCACCACACTTTTCGCCATCGTCTTTTGTGCAGACAGATTCGTGTTTTGAATCTTTTCCTCAAAAATCTTCTTGCCCATTTCTTGGGTGAGACGAGTTTCGAAGTCGGCTGCCCAGCAGTCTGCGTATCGCACACTGTCTTGCACCTTATCGAGGACAGTAAGTGCTTCGCCAAGACCCTTTGTGACTTGCGGGTGCATATGATGTTTTGTTTCGCAAAAATCCTCCATTTTAACAAGGATGGTCTCCAGTTTTGCTATGTACCTTTGAGTCTGCTTTACACTTTCGCTCATTTTGAACTTAGAGCATCCGACATCAGTCCTGGAAGCTAGGTCGCGTTCCTCCGTCACATTCAGCTCTCCCTAAAATAACTCCTCACACATACTTTTTTCGTGTATTTGGGTTCCCTGAGAATCCATGGAGCCAGCGATAACCAGCGGAGCTTTTACCCGATCGGAACCAGCAGGGAGATTGATACTTCCTTGTAGTATTTCTTTTTGAATACAGTTTCCCATCGTCGATTTGTTTGTCGGGGTTTCTTCCCCTAGGTAGTTTTTGTCTACCCCGGGTATTCGATTTTTCCGGTGTCACCCATATCTGGGAGGCATTTCCTTATCCGCAACCTGAGGGGGCGCTCGATGGGAGACTAGCAACGCCACACGAAATGTTGCTGGAGATGAAGAGATGATATTTCCTTCTTTCACCCACTATGAAACCTGCATCTCTTCCTGGCATGGTCCCCCTCAAAACCGCTTCCGCATTACTTCAGACGGGAGGACGGGGAAGAGGGGGGGGGGGATTTTCTTGCTCACTTGAAGCTTCTGCTGATCAACTCAAAGTTCCTTTTTGTTTCCTCTATCGAGTTCACATCCGGAATGTTGCGAATCTTGCAGTCTCCGGAAGATAGTCAATCCAGAAGCTCTCTTCTCAAGAGGCGCAGAGTTAGCACTGTGGTTTTATGTTGCAGTCCATGACCTTAGTGGTCCTTTGTTCTGTATCTCTAGCAGGAAACCTACCTATCAGGACTGGTTCAGGCTGCTGACATGTGGCAGCAGTACACAGTGCTCCTGGAGCAGGATTGAGTTTATCAGAAAAGAAGCCAAATCCCAAGAGCACCACGATTTTCTAAGTCTTTCAAGCTTTCCAAATCTCTTTACTGGAAAATCCGAGTTGCTCGTTGGACGGAATAATGTCTAAAAATGGATTTATCATTTTTATGCAAAAATATGTGTTAATCAAGTATGTGTCAATCAGAGGCTTCAGTTACTTCTATGGAAAAATTCCAAAATATTAGTAATATTACTTATGTTCGAGAAATACTTACATCGTGCTTTCACAGGAGAATCGCCTCAGTAGTGTAACATTAGTTTACTCGTGAAATAACGTGTGAGAAATATACAAATTTTCGATGCTGTTTTAAGCTGATTGATTTTTCAACTATATAACTAAAAAATCGTGTTGCTCTCATAGTTTTCGGCGTCATTTTTGGTAAACCTAATCCTGCTTCAGGAACACTGTGTTTTCTCGTCATTTCTTCTCCAAACTCCAACACTAATATATTACATCAAATTGAGCTCAAAGAACACCATTCTCTTACTTCTCTCGCCAACCAAAAACCATCTCTTAGTTTCTCTCAGCACAACATTTTTTATCGCTTCTAAGTACAATACGTTAAACGCCATTGTCAAGTGGACAGAAACCAGATAGGGGAAGAAACCCCGATCAGCAAATCAAATATGAGTAGGATTCTTGAAAACAAACAACCCAAAGGCAGTATGAATCTCCTCACTGGTTCCGATCGAGTGCAAATCTCAACGGCCAGTGCTGAACCCACGGATTTTGGGATGGGGGACAAAGAAACGTTTTGTAGTCCGGATTACCGGAGAGGAGCTTGAGAAACTCAACGAGATGGAGGAGATTATAAATAAGATGGTGAGTTTTTAAAAACTGATCTGAGAGGGATTAAATAATGCAGAGAGAACCCTTCAAAAAATAAAGGTTGCCCAAAAATGGCGGTTGAGAATGGAATTATCTCACAGTTACTTTCTGTGCAGGAAGATCCTTGGGGACAAAAGAGAAAGAAGAAACAACCGCCGTACTGGCAGCCTCTGTCAACTAAGCAGCTAAGGTATCTGAGCAGAGAACTATGACAGACAAACACACCGGGAGAACTTCGGCCTCAACCCAAGGAAAGAGGCTGAAAGAACTCACCGCAAGTCCCCCAGACTAACGCTCGAAGAGGCCAGTGCTGAAGAAGGCGGAACTCCGGGGGCAGGTACCTGTACCCGTGGCTTAGAGCTCTATGAAAGAGGCACTGACAGTCGTGGCGAAAGCGGAGACGAAGGAAAGAAGAAGAAGAAGAAGAAGAAGAAGAAGGAGCAGGAGGGGGGCCAGAGAAGAGCTCGGCTCGAGGCGGTTCTCATCAAACCGACCAAGGGTTCGAGCTACGCTGAGGACCTCCGTAACATTAAGAGGAAGGTGGAACTGGACACCTTTGGCGTAAAAACCAAGGATGTTCGGAAAACCAGGTTTGGGAACATCCTCATAGAAGTTGAGAACGAGCCAGAGGGCAGAGTGGAACTATCCTCTGCCATCAAAGAAGTAGTTGGGGAAGAGGGAAAAGTTCGCGAACTGGTCCCTCGTTCGAGATATCGGTGTTTGACCTCGAAGAGCTCACAAAAAGGCCGTGGAATTTCGGGAGCATTAGAAAAACACTTCGATGTAGAACTAAAAGGTGTTGAGGTAACGGTCAACTTAACGAAAAAGGCCTCTAGGAGTAACCTGAAAACCTCAATTGAAGTGAATGAACGCTTGGCCGCAAGGTTCTCACACACAGGACACCTGAAAGTCAGGTGGGTGACCTGTAGTGTCAAGAAGAAGGTGGATGTGACCCGGTGCTACCGCTGTCATGGTTAGGGCCATATGGCAGCGGCTTGCACCAGACCCGACAGTAAGGCCCATTGCTGGAGATGCGGCAAAGAGGGAAACAAGCCCGTGATGTGCGAAAGTTCTCCGCACTGTTACCTCTGCGCCGAAAAAGGCGAAAGTTCCCGGATTGACCATCTTCCGGTAATCGCGGGGTGTGGCGTGTACCAAGAGGCGGCACCAAGAGTCAAGCCTCGATATACTGGTATATAGACCCCTGCCAAGATGATGAAGGCCGACGAGCTCGTTGCGTGACACTGTCGCGCTATTGAGGCTGATTCGTACATCTTGGTAGTGTCAGAAGCAGGAGTCTATAGTCCAATTTGGCAGAGAAGAGGAAAGCCGAAGCTCGGCGTACTGCCCTTATCCCTATTTCCCTGAAGTATTGCGAAGACGGTTCCGGGGAAAATGTGTTAGCAGAGTGGCGGGGTTTTAGTCAGTAGGAATCTGACACTACCCAAACTAAGAATCGCCTATTCTTTAGAGTAGACGATTGCTAGGTTGGGTGTCTCATTGAAGATTTCCCCCCTCATCAAAAAAATTATATCTTCTAGGGCTATCGTAGTTAATGGAATCTCAATTGAAGTGGGTAAGCTTTCTCTCCGTGCCATACTTCCATTCAAACTACATTTGAACAATTATTTGCTGCAGCTGGAAATTTTTCTAAATATTTGGAAACTAGCACTAATTCAAACTAATCTGTAGATCACTTATCCTTTGGCTCTTGTAGATTTTCGCCCCATCTCTATCCTGAATGTGACCACCAGCGCACTAAGTATTTGAAAAAACATAGTCCACTTGATGATCATTCCCAGTCTGGTTTTCGGAACATACATGGTACCATCACTGCGTCCGTAAAATTTACTCTTGACTTGAAAACTGCACTGGACAAAAATTAAGTTGTTCTGTGGTGATATTTGTTCTGATTGGAATGAGGTAGTCATTGAGATCTCTCAGGATACAAAACTTGAACCTAAAATGTTCAATGTGTTCACACACGACTTTTCCGCTGTTCTACGCTGTTGTTATTAGCACTTCCATCTTAGTGATACTAAAATATATCTTTCAGGGCCACTCAGTAGAATAAGCGACCTACTCCAAATGTTCCAGGAAGATATGACTAACGTCTACAACTGGGTAGTATCTAATCGTCGAAAACTAGATCCACAGAAAACACACGCTATGCTAGTTGAACCGTCGTCTCATAATCCTTTCAAAGTTTTGGATTCAATTGATTCTTTGAATGATCTTGGGTTGATATACAAGAGGAACTTCTCTTGGGAAGAGCATGTTGAGTTTTTTTTTTTACTCAAAACTTATATGACTCTCCATCTTTTTAGTAGGAGTAGGGGATCTTTATATCCTTTACCCCTGCCGACCTCTTATATCCATCTTGTTAAAGCCTTGAATCTCCCTTAGTCTGAATATGGATGCTTGGTAAATGATGAGATTCTGATGACCCTAATTAAAAACATGAGCGTGCCCTCAATGCCCACAATCGTTCCATTTATAACTTTTCCGAATATGATCATATTTCCGAGTATAGAGAGAAAGCTAGATTCATGACAGTTTCCAAGAGAAGACAGGGTTTCATAGGTAATCTACTGTATATGATACAGAAACCTGTTTGATGAGGCGTGATAATGAAAATACTTTTCTTCCTGTTTGCAACTACCTTTATCCTAAATAAGGTTAATCTAGAATGCTATCTTGAAACAATTTATGTTTAACTTTGAGTAACTCGTTACATCACATACTCCCATGAGCTTTTTAACGTTGCGGTTTTAACATCGGTTAAATTCATAAAGGTTATGATCCCTACCTCCTCACTTGTATCGAAAGAAGCATATAGTGAATATAGAGAAAATTTGAAGCGTCTACAACCCCATTGAGTCTAATTGAAATCAGGCTCCTTGGCGCAGTGGATAGAGTGCCGACTGAATAAATCGGCGGTCTGGGTTCGAATCCCGGCCGGAGTCAATTTTTGCGCTCTATCGACTATTTGCAGGTCTTCGAATTTCAGAGATATTCCGGTGGATGGCCGGGCGTCCTCATTACAAATTGGTGCCTAACTAGAAAACCCACGTTTTTTTCTGGGTCTTGCAGTATAGTCTTTCCGTCTCTTTGTGTGTGGAAGAGAGAGGCCAGGTACTGGAATAGTTCTTTGCTCGCCCGCATCTCGGCATCAAGGGAAGGAAGCCTAGCTAGCTTAGTCGATAGAGCATGAGACTCTTAATCTCAGGGTCGTGGATCCGAGCCCCACGTTGCACAGTGGGGCGAAAAATGTGTCTTTGGACAAATCAACTTTCAGCCCAAACCGCTGAACCGATTTGCGATTTATTTTTCTTAAATGAAAGATGATTGAATTTCGCATCGACTCACGGTCCGTTCTCTCTTGTTACTTTGCTGGTAATTTTCTCATATGCCTTTCACTTTTTGGAAAATCAGTTCTTAAACTTCGCAAGAAGGGATCATCAGAATTTAATAAGAAATGCACCATGTCCTCATGCATAGCAGTCGGAGATGTCTTCCTGGTGTTGTTCTCTCTGCACCTATTAAAATGTTTGTTTCCCGCTTCTTAAGCTTCTTCCGATAACTGACCAATTGGTACAACAAAAGTGTCAATTATTTTTGCACCGTGGATCAGAACCTTGTGCATAGATGCATGCTACAACCGCATGCTACAACTTGTAATATAATGTACAAGTTTTTCAATAATTTTACTTCAATGCCCGTAATCTCACTCACCTTCTCATGATTTTCGAAAAACTTCCGAGCCGTGTTCCCATCATTTTTGGAACCAGTACCTTGTTCAACCATATCCACAATTAAGCCAAGGTGTTTGCGAACTTCCTTCTGAATGTGTCTCTTTCTTTCCTCAGCAATTTGTTTCTGCTCTTTCGTTTCACATGCCTACTGTCTGAAGGGTAATCGGTGAGAGATGTGGAGGACATCTTCTATAAATCGAAATAATGCATTTAATGTTTGCAATCCATACTGAAATACATCCACATTTTCTTCCTTAGCTTGGACGAGTTTGGAGTGGTTCATTTCTGAAGGCTTTGCTCCATAAACGGTGCAATTAGAGCGAACAGACGTTTGAGTGATGACTTGGCAAACCCTTTTATCAATCATGGTGCAAATAAGTTCATATTCGACGGAATAAGTTATTCCATCCGATACGATTTCTCGAAAATTCAATCGCTTGATTCGCTCCCTAATATTCCCAATTTCAATTAAAATTTTGTCCTTCCTCTCTTGTTCATAACAGAATGAAATAGAAAGACACGAATTTGAAGAAGATGATCGTGGATTCTTCCAGACTGTTGGTAATTCATCTACTGTTGTGATGGAAAGAGGTACCATTGACATCAAAAACATACTTGACGTTAAATTTGTTGAACTTTCTGATTGATGTTGGTATTATCTACTGCAGGTGTGCCATCGCAACCGTACTTCACTTTCATTTTCAATCTTCTCGTCTCCTGAGTGGGTTCGATGTTTTCAATATTCAATACTCGTTCAGCGGTGTGATCGAGTAGTTGCTGAAGTTTAACAGTTAGCACAGATAACATAGTTCTTTAGCATTTGCGATCGCCTTGTAGATGCTTGAGGAACTGAAAATGTAGCTTCCAACCACTGTTTGTTTTTGTGCACAAAGCATTCTCTTTGAAACCATAAGATCTCCATCTTTAATGGACTAGTGGCAAGGAATATTTCACGTTTTTTCCTCGAACTGAAGTCGGAGAAAAGTCATACCCTTTAGATGATTGACTAATACTTCTTCAGTTTTAGAACTCGAACCTAACAAAACATCGACTAGTTTTCTATTTTTTATTTCAATATCCATAATTGTCTCATGTAAAGAATGAAATACGCAAAGAAAACTTTCCTAAAATGGAAAGCAATGCTAAAGATTATGATCAAAAGAGTTAAGAGTAACCGAATGTCCTGAAAGCTACATGGGAAAAACAAATGATGATCAGAAAACAGAAGAATCACAAACCACGAATACAGCAACGAATAATGGATAACATGAAGAATCACTCAGGAATCGTCAACACCGAATGAAAGCTACACAGGAAAAACAAATGATGATCAGAAAACAAAAGAATTACGAACAACGAATACACACAGTAAATACGTAGGGATAAACTGTATTGCGGGTAGAATTCCACTGATGTTTACTTTTCCTTGGTAGTGCGTTTAAAAATATCTCTGTGTAGTTTGTTTTGTTTTGAGTTTCTCTACCCCACATCAGTCATAAACATGTCTTTTGTTTACAGTGTAGCATTCAACTACAAAGGGTAATTTCTGGTGATCGCCAAAACGACAACCATTGACAGAACTGTGGTTTATTCTGCAAAATAAACCGAACACTAGTAATGAATACTTGTCAAATTATGTATATTCCATCGAATTAGTTTTATTAATAAATGGATAGAGATTCCTTGTTGTTCTGCTTGAGAAACGAAATTAATTCACCGAAAGATGATGGAATATGCATTTTTTTATTATACCTGGTTAAATCATTATTGTTTGTTATTGAAAAAAACAATATATATATATATAATATTGGATCATGAGTAAACAATTCGAAATTAATTTTGAAGGAAAAACCAAACTTATCTTCAAAAGAATAGTCGAAACCTCCATTCTTTTATGAAATTTGTTCAAACAAAATATAGTTATATCTCAAATAACACATTATCAACCAGTAGAAGCTTCGTGGAGATACTAGCACAAGATTCGGTTGAAAAAACGGCGAATTTCTATTGGAAAATGGCCAGATTAGTATTTAATTATTGCGAATAGAGGAGATATAATTTTTGTTCAGAAATTTGCTTATAACAATCTCAAAAACGTATTTGATGCAGTCAGCGCTACCGGAAAACTTTCGGAATAAGTTTGTGCATCAATTAAAATCGTTTGCAGTCAGGCAATAAATTTTTCGAAAAAAGAGCAGCCTTGGATAGTAAAAAAAAAAAATTTTATTTTGTTTATTATATGAAACAATTACACAGGCCAAAAATCCTCAGAACCAGTCACCACACCTAGTGTACTTGAAGGCTTTTGCTGCCCTTTATCTGAATCCGACCTCAAAAAAATTCTAGTACCCTCGGTTTTTGAGATATTCTAACCTAAAAGGGTCAAAAACACGTTATTTTGGTGTATTTGAGACCCCGTAACATAGCGAAAGAATTTTTCCTCCCAAAACTGACTATGGCATTGTAGACAGCTACTCTTTACCTCCAAAATGCAAACCCTAACTTTTTGATGCGATTTTTTTCGGCCAAGATGTGACGAATTCAAATATGGAGATTTTCACTTATCACGGATATCATTTTTGCTAAAAAAAAATTTTCCAGGCAAATAAAAGTAGCAAACCATGTTAATTACAACTTGCTGTATGTTGATATATCCTCAGACCTCCAAAACCAGATTTCAAATACCCCCGAACCCTGTCACCTTCGAGTCTATGACCCTGGCCCAGCACAAACCAATTTCCTTAACCTTCGAGCCCAGTACCTTCGAGTCTATAACTCCAGACCTCTGCAACCCGATTTCCTTAACCCTCTAGCCCAGTAAACTGCTTTGTAATAACCCCAGATCCCAACAGCCCAACTTCCTTAACTCTCGAGTCCGGTAACCTGCTATGCAATAATACCAGACCCCCAAAAACCTAATTTCCTTAACCATCAAACCCAGTTACATGCTATGCAATAACTTCAGACTCCCACAACCCAGTTCCCTTAACCGTCGAGCCCTGTAACCTGCGAGTCTATAAGTCCGGATCAACACAACCCGATTCCCTTGATTCTTGATCCCAGTAACCTGCTATGCAATAATCCCAGACCCCCACAACCCAACTTCCTCAACCCCCGAGTCCTGTAACCTTTGAGTCTATCTGGGGTTATGCCCAGCCCCGCACAACCCGATTTCCTTAACCCTCGAGCCCGGTAGCCTACTATGCAATATCCCTAGACCCCGACAAACCAATTCCCTTAACCCTCGAGCCCAGTAACCTGTTATGCAATAACGCGAGACCCGCACAACCCAGTTTCCTTATTCCTCGAGAACCAGTAACCTGCGAGTCTAAAGCCCTCGACCTCCACAACCCGATTTTCTCAACCTCTGAGCTTTGTAACCTGCGAGTCTATCACCACAGACCCCCACAACCCAATTTCCTAAACTCTCGAGCACAGTAACCTGCTATGCAATAACCCTAGACCCCTACAACCCATTTTACTTATTGGGTTATCACCTGCTACGCAATAACCGCAGACTCCTACAACTCAATTCTCTTTACCCGATTTTTTTTCTGGTAACCTATGAGTCTTTGGACCTAAATAATAAGCCAAAAGGCGGACGATGGACAAACATCCCAGAGAATTATCTCTTACAAATATTTCTACAAATCTGAAGTAGGCTTTTTGCATAAAACAATAACACTAGCGGAACATTATGCCGATACAACAGCGGTTTTCGATAGGTCGTTGTTTATCGACAAATGTTGCCAAATTCATCATTTGAAAAGTTGTTTGAGGGGTTGGATTATCAGTTACACAATATGTTAGAGATCACTTTAAGGGTAATTTGTTTGGGACTCATGCAGTTTAATCAAAAATGTAAAATTCGAGATAACGAAAAAAAGAAAACAGAGAGGACAACGAACCGACAAGTCATAAACGTAAATCATTTCAGCGTTTCTTTGAAATAACAAGAAAACGTTTTCACACAAAACCGACGTAGATTTATACGCTCAAAGAATCAATACTTAACGATTGAGAAAATTGGGTTATGGTCGTCGAGGGATATAGAATTGCAGGTAACAGGACTCGGGGGTTAAGAGAATCGGGTTATGGTGATCGAGCGCTATAGACTCTCAGATTACTGGGCTCAAGGGTTAAGGAAATCGGGTTGTGGAGGTCTAGGGTTATAGACTCGCAGGTGACTGGTCATGAAGGTTAAAGGAATTGGGTTGTGAGAGTCTGGGATTATTGCATGCAGCTTCCTAGGCTCGAGGGTTAAGGGAGGGGTAAGGTTAATTCGTGCAAAAAAGGCACATTCTTGTGATTTTTTTTACAACACAGTAAAAATATTAGTATCGAAACTGATAGTACATCAAAGTGTAACATTCGAAGAATATTTTGGGAATTTTTCATGAAGATATATCCAAAAATAAGCAAATGGCAGCAATTATTCGGAAGCGTCGCGGAAAAAAATAGAATTGCGGTGCCCCTTATAACTGGGTGCTGAATCATCGGAAATCAAAAAATCAAAATTCTTTCGTCAGATAATCTTTTTCCCCAGGTTACGCGGGGAGGGTTTTTCGAAATTCCGATTTTTCACTTCTGGGAACACATTGAAGTGAAAAATGCGATTTTTGCGTAAAACATCGGCTAATTTGTTATTGTAAAATGGAGAATATTAACGAATTCGTACAAAACTCTCTCGCGTTACCTCGTCGATTGCGTGAAGAAATAGTGTAACAAATTTCAAAAAGATCGGTGCAGTAGTTCTGAAGTTATGAGAGGCACCGCGATTATACTTTTTTCCGCGAATCTTCCGAATAATATTGCTGCCATTGCCGTATTTTGGGATATATCTTTATGAGAATTTCACAGAATTTTCATCGAATGTTGTACGTTGATATGCTATTGGTTTTAATAATGATATGTTAACTGTGTTGTAGAAAAAAAAATTTTTTAATGTACTTTTTTTTACACGAATTGAACTAACCCCGCCCTTAAGGAAACTGGGTTGAAGGAGTCTGTGGTAATAGACTCGCAGGTTACAGAGCTCAGAGGCTAGGGAAATCGGGTTGTGGGGGTCTAGGGTTTTAGACTCGCAGGTTACTGGTTCTCGAGGATAAAGGAAATTGGGTTTTGCGGGTCTGGGGTAATCGCGTAGCAGGTAACTGGGCTCGAGGGTTGAGGAAATTGGTTTGTCGGGGTTGGGGGATATTGCACAGTAGGTTTCAGGGCTCGGGCGTGTTTGAAATCGGGTTGTCGGGGTCTGTGGTAATAGACTCGCAGGTTACAGAGCTCAGAGGCTAGGGAAATCGGGTTGTGGGGGTCTAGGGTTTTAGAC
>WSXT02009738.1:0-14145 GCA_011762715.2 Neuroterus valhalla | reverse complement strand
AGGTTAAGGAAATTCGGCGGTGGGGTCTGGGGTAATAGACTCGCAAGTTACAGGGCGTAGGGGGTTAAGGAAATCGGATTGTGGGGATCTGGGATTATTGCATAGCAGGTTACTGGTCTCGAGGATTAAGGAAATTGGGTTGTGGGAGTCCAGGGTTATTGCAAAGTAGGTTACTGGGCTCGAGGGTTGGGGAAATTGGGTTGTGGGGGTCTGGGGTTATTGCATTGTAGATTACTGGGATGGAGGATTAAGGAAATTGGGTTATGGGGTTCGGAGGTTATTGCATAGCAGGTTACTATGCTTGAAGGTTAAGGAAATTCGGCGGTGGGGTCTGGGGTAATAGACTCGCAAGTTACAGGGCGTAGGGGGTTAAGGAAATCGGGTGGTGGGGGTCTGGGGATATTGCATAGGGTATTTGAGATCGGTTTCTGGGGGTCTAGGGTTATATCAACATACAACCAGCTGTAATAGACATGGTTTTGCTACTTTTATTTCCTTGGCAATTATTTTTGTAGCAAAAATGATATCTGTGAAAAGTGAAATTTTTTATATTTGAATTCGCCACCTCCCGGCCCAAAAAAATCGTATCGAAAAGTTAGAGTTTGCATTTTGAAGGTGAAGAGTAGTTCTCCATGATGCCACCATGAGTTTTGGGAAAGAAAATTCTTTCGCGATGTGACGGGATTTCGAGTACATCAAAATAACGTGTATTTAGGTTAGGATATCTCGAAAACTGAGGGTGCTGGCATCTTTCTGAGGTCGGATTCGGATTCAGCGCAGCAAAAGCCTTCGGGTACACTAGGTGTGGTTTCTGGTTCTGAGAATTGTTGGCCTGTGTCATTTTTAAGTATTGAAGCTTTAAGTACCCAAATCAATACAAGGTAAGATAATATTAATTGATATTATTCAATACGGTTGCTCCCTATTTATTAAATGACATGAGAAGACGACATAGTACTTATTATATTTTCAAAGAACTATGTGAAGTTTAGTTAGTATAAGGAAGTTTGGTGTTTATTTTCAAACAGTTTTTCTGAGAAAAAACCATTTACCATTTTAATTGATGAAATATCATGTCAGATTTACAGAATAAATATGGGGTGTTGCCAAAAAGTTGTGATGAAAATGACAAAAACAATTTCTTGACTTCTAAATTTGTATTTTTATTGGATGTATCCGAATCACTATATAATAACCTAAAATTGTCATATTTATAATAACCTGAAACTTGGTATAGCAATAATTAAAATCAAATAAAGGAGATCGACTGGTAGTTTTCCTGGGTTATAGAAAAAGAAAACTTTATTACAATATATTCAAAACATGATGCCGGTCGCTGTTGATTATTCAGACTTTGTTCGACTCGATTAATTGTATACACCCTCAATGGATAGAAATCCGGTTGTGACATTTTTTGTTTGTAGATGATTTCAACAGATTTTGAGGAATTTGGAGGATTTAAAAATATTTTGGACCAATTTAGAAGATTGCGAAGAATTTGATGAGATTTCGAAGGATTTGGGAAGATTTTCCGGAGTTTCAAAAAAATTTTAAAGACCTTAATGAAATGTAAGAGATCTTGGAGAAATGTAAGAAATTTTGAAGACTTTGGCAGAATGTGTATGAATTATAATATCAATTTAAGAAGATTTCCAGGAATTTTTGAAAATTCTGAGCGTTTGCAATGGGGTTCAAAACATTTTAGAGTGTATCGTGAAAATTTCAAAGTTTCCAAAGGGTTCCAAAAAACTTTTAGGAATCTCAAAGTATTTTGAAAGATTCCAGAATTATTTCAGAAATTTTCAAGAATATCCAAGATTTCATGGCCTGTGAATCTAGAATCCCTAATGGAACTTCTGGAAGTGTAAAGAGAGGTTTAAAAACACTTCAAGGTATTTTACAAGTTTTTAAGCTTTTTTAATGATTTCGAGGGTTTTCACTTATTTCTAAATATTTAAAGGAATTCCCCGGAATTCTCCTCTGCCTAAAAGGAGTAAATTTCACCGAAGAAGTGATAAGAATTAACTAGTTTCTAACTCAAAAAGTGACTAAAATCGACTGGAAGTAACTGATGCATTCCCAATAATTCGGTTAAATTTACGATAATTCCAGGTAAAAATGGACTGAATTCAGAAGAATGAATAAATGATTGAGAGGAATTCGAGATAATCTGGATGAAACTGTTTTATAATTGAAAAATTCAAATGAGATTGAAACCGAATTTGAATTCCTATGTAATGCCAAACATTCGAGTTGTATTCTTAGGATTCATTTTTTCCAGGGATTTCGAATACTAAAATTTAAAAATTAAATAAAATTTCCATAAATTTGAGCAAAATGGGAGAAAACTGAATTCAAGTGGTCGACTATGCAACTTCTTAACTTTTTTGATATTCACTTCGGATGTTTCCTGTTTTCATTGCTAAAAAAATCAAAACGTTAAAGACAATCGGCGTGAACATCGGAAAAAGAAAAATGATAGTGGAAAAGTTAAGCAATGGACTCCCCAGGGCAAATGAATTAAACAGAATTTGAACGAATATCTTTTCAAAAAATTGTTTTCTTCATTTATAATTGTAAAAATAAATATTTAATCTTTTCCCCTTTTTTCCCCTTTTTCGTGAAAAAATCACCCTATTTCCTCTTCTTTGATCTCATTTTACGCTGTGCACCCTGTAGTTCGTAATAAGCTTTGGTCCGGCTCTCATTTTTGCATAGACCGTAGCAACAATACTTTTTTGCTCCAATTCCTTTCCATTAAATTTTTTGTTTTGACACAATATTGGGTTGCACATCACAATTATCCATTTTTTTAATAAAAAATTTTCAAAAAAGCACCGCAAATCATCTCCAAAATATTATTCGTTCACAATCGCCTACGAAAATACACAAACATGCCCAGCTCTCGGCGGAACTTCAAATATTTGTCGCGCGTGCGCGTCCGAAAAATTTACTTCTAGGTCCAGCTACCGAGAATACACATTTTTAACAGAACAAACAATTTTCAAATAATAAAAATTTCAGGGGAAGTTAGAAGGGCAAATCCAAGGTACTCATCCTCGTATAATCATGTATCTTTGCCGACTGAAGATTCTTCTGTATTGAAAAGTTGTCACCTTTTTGCAACAAAAAAAATATTTGAAACACACACTTCGTCAAATATTGTAAAAAACAAACGCGCAATTAGTTAAAAGGGCAAAAATATGATACTCATCCTTGTATAATCATGCAGCTTCGTCAATGGGACACTCTCTTATATACAAAAAGTGTCACTTTTTAAAACAAATAATAAAGAAAGACATTTCAACGAATTCTGGAAAATTAATCGCGTGTTTAGAAAACCATGTGTCCCTCATCAAGTATTTTCTTGAACTGAGTTAGAATAAGTCGTTTTCCAAGTCTGTATAGGATTTTTGGGTATACCGACTCTAAATATTTTCAGAAACACCATTTTGTAAATTTCGAACTTAAAAAAAATATGTCCAATGGAATTTAAAAGTGGACTATGTATAGTATTAGGATCGAAAAGAACAAGGAAAATACTTGTATCAGCTTGCAAAGTATTTCACTCAACAACAATATCTTGACCATTTTTCCATATTCCGTGTTCAAAATTTTAAAATTATAATGCTCGTAATTATTCCGCATAATTTTGATCGTCAAAGCGGTGGGATACTTATCATTCTATTCCCTCTGAAGAAGAAAATATTCCAGTGGGTAGAATGATTTATTCGATTTCGATTCCTTCGAGAAATACTTTTTAGAAACTGAGTTCTGGAAATACTAGTGAATGCGTCTAGAAATCCATTAACCTGAGCAAATTCCTTAAAATTGTTAGTTACTTACCATTCGTTGAATAAACAGAAGAAAATATCTCTATCAATGAGTAAAACTTTACTATGTATTTCAAATACGGATTAGAACGATTTTTCATTAACAAAAATTCCTTCTGTTTTCAGCGAAAGCTTCTGGATGCCAGTCTGGGTTTTGCTGCTGGCGTGATGATAGCAGCAAGTTATTGGTCACTTTTGAAACCTGCAATCGAAATGGCTAAGGAGAGCCAAATTTATGGAAACGAAGGAGAATACGCATTTTTACCTGTGGGACTTGGGTTTTTGTTGGGCGCGGCTTTTGTGTATGGAACGGACGTGTTGATTACCACCCTCGGCATTCAGTCCCCCAATGTGCTTTTAGCAATACAATCAGTCGGTACGAAACAAAGAAGCAAGACTCTTGCAAAACTAAAGAGTGACGAGGACTTAGACGATAATCAACTAGTTAGTGAAAAGAGAATTTCTGCGAGCAAAAATTACTCACATGTTGAGTCAACCACGATCGATGGTATTGCGATATATTTTTTTTCTTTTTTTTGTAAACAAATCTTCTTCTGTAGGCTTGAAAAATGGATTCAGTATACAGAACGTCGGTGTACACTCGCCCCTCTTTGATTTACTGCATTTGACAGACTCTGGAGTGAGCATTGTTAAACTTTTAGATTCCATATTTGAAGTGTATTTTTAATTTTCATTGTTGCAATCTTATTTAAGACACAAAATAATATAGACTATTTTTTAATCTCAGTAACGCAAATGCAAAAATTGACCAAATGTGTATTTTTAATTTTGGGTAGGAAAACCTCTCTAATTATTTTAAATTCCTTTGAACTGCTATATGATTCAAATTCAAATTTTAAATCCTTTATCTTGAAATGCCTGGTTTCAAAATTGTTTACTCTTACGGCCTTTTATTCAAAGCTTCCTAATTTCAAAATATTTGGCATGTGGGAAGCCAGTTCAATCCAGAAGAATATATTCTCGACTTCAGCTACTCTCACTTGATAAAAATATTGTATACATTTGGATAATCCACTAGGAGTTTCAGTGTTTCTTTCTAAAGGGCCTGTCATTGCAATGAAAAAAATTGTCTGTTTGTTTATGACATGCACTTGAAAAAAATGTTGACTTTGTAGTTAGATGGTTGATAAACCCTATAGTCTCTGTTTATTGCATGCAGTATTACCCGGCGCTGTCAAAATAAAATTGCATGACACTTAATTACGTAGCCATGATTATTCTAACAATTTTATTTGAAAAATATTGGCACCTAAAAAGTCGATTAACTATCAACAGTAACAAGCATTAAAAGTCCATAAACCTTGGCTAAATTGCGCAAACAATCCTTGAAATGTCACTACTCACAATTAAACATTAAATTTCTTCAAGAAGTAAAAATAAGGAAGTGCATTAAACAGTACATTTAACAGTTCCATTAACGAAACTCAAATTACTCTACGGTGAAAGAGTTTCATGTATTAACTGATCTTATTAATCACGCCTGCAGATAAAAGTGCATAATTTTACCTACTAATAATAAGCCAAAAGTTATAAGATTTCCTCTTTGATGTCGAAAGGTGGATTGTGGTAATACGATTAAGCAAATAATTCCTGTAAAAATATAGATTTGCTTGAGTAGTGAGTACGCCTACGTGAGGAACGTTGTTTTTAGATATTTATATGATGAGCAAAGTAATTTAGCAACACTTGTGAAATTTTTACAGGATTTCATGAACAGAGTACAAGAAGAAGGCCTGCGGGTGGAATCCAGAGGTCAACTGAAGCTGAGGAGATGGGAACTCTTTATGAAGATCCTGGAAATGAGCTGAAAAACAATCAGTGGAGGAGGATATTACTTCTAGTCGTTGCAATCACTGTAAGTTTAAACTTCTTGACGACTAACTGAACAATTTTCAATATTAATACATGGAAATTGAAGGTGAAGCACTCCTACAATATTTAAAATGTCACGGATAAGAATTGAATATTTTTTTAGCCTAATGTTCAGAATTCAACAACTTTTAATTGGAATCGCCTCATGTAAAATTTCTTCTTCATTAGAGTATTACACTTTGGCTCAATTATGTTTATTTTATAATTGCGCTGAATATAGGTGATTGTGATAATTAGTTTTTTATATCTAGGTGCACAACATTCCTGAAGGCCTTGCCGTTGGTGTGGGATTTGGTGCCGTAGGAAGTAGTGTGTCAGCTACATTCGAAAATGCAAGGTAAGGAATTAGCATGTAACCTAGACAACTACTGAGATGAGAAGAGAGAAAATTGTTAATGTCGTATTATTATGGCATCGTGGTTTTTATCATTTATCCAGACGTGTAGGAAGTCTTTATGCAAATAAGACTTATTATTTAATCTCTAATTGTAAGTTATTTAGTGCTTCTTTTAATTATTATTATGATACTATTAAGCCAAACCCCTTTCGGGGTGAGCGTAACTCGTTTATTTTTTATCATTGCAAACGAATCATTGTTTGTTAGGTTGCACACTGAGGAGGTCACAGTCTCCTGCGGGGATCTGTTGGAAATTTCTACAAACTGCTCAAATGAGAGCTAGTCGAATTTTGTACAAAATCATTTAGCTTCATTGAAAATTGAAAAGAAATAGATCATTGAATTTTTTCATTGATGATGAATTTACAACAAAATAGTTGAATTCTCAAATGGAGAGATGAACTTCCTATCAAGAAGTTGAATCTTCTACCAGAAAGATGAATTTTTAAGCCAAAATACATGAATTTCCAAGTAAAGAAGAAGAATTATTAGCAAAAAAGTTGAATTTTTAAATACAAAAAGGAAGAATATGATTAATCAATAAAAAAAGGAACCTTTCGCGAAATAATTTAATTTCCAAATGAATAGTTCAATTTTTAATTATGATTCTTATTATTATACCATTAAGCTAAATCCCTTTCGGGGTAAGCGTAACTCGTTTACGCAACATCAGACTGACTCACACAATTTTTTTAGAGAGAGTAGCAACATTTTTATCACATTTCTATTATACTTCATTTGAATAAACGTGTTAAGACTCATGCTAATCATATGCATTCCGAATCCCATAGGCAGCCATTGTGGATGTTTCCTTTGCAAATAATAGTTCCATTTGAATTTGCAGAAAATTTAATCATAGATTCCTTGCATTGAACAATTTTTTGCTGCACCCAATTTTTCATGCAGTATGAATTAAATTCTATCCCTCGCGAAAGTTCAGTTATAATATGCTACCAATTGGGTTTATGCAGAAATTGTAGAAGACATAGATTTTGAGTAATTTTTTAGAAAATCGAATGACACTACTATAGTTTCCCTGAATCTTGCAAATGAAAACAATACGTTGAAACAATTAGATTTTTTTGTTTTGTTTGAAAACACTTTTATTAGTTTTTTTTCTATTAAACTTTCAATTGTTTGTCAAGTTTTTTAATCATACTTTGAGAAAACGTTTCATGTTTAATGGAGCCTCAAAAAAGAGATTAAAAACGAAAAATTTATGGCCCGCGTGGTTATGACCGCAGATGATTTTTGACGAAACAAAATGGTTCACTTTACCAAGATCTACAAATTTTCCATGAACTTTTTCCTATGTGAAGCATAGTTTTTGTTCTAATCGTAATAACAACATTTCAAATAGAAAAGTCAAGTTTCCAACAAAACTATACGAGATGCGAAGAAATATTAGGGAGAAAAATGGTTTATTCAAAAAAACTATACAAATTTTGATACACTCTAAATCCCTTGGACCAAAATCCTGGTCCAAGCAATGACCAAACCTGCGTTTTGGTCCAATGGACTGACTTTCCGGTCCAATGGACGACTTTCTGGTTTTATGAACCAGAAAGTGGCCCGAACTTGGACCGGGAAGAGTACGAGAATTCCGTTCTAATTGAACCGGATTTTTTTTACCGCTGCCTGGACCAGGATTCCAGTCCAATGGACCGGAATATTGATCCAAGGGATTTAGAGTGTAAATTATAAAAGCGATACCGTAAAATTTATTTGTTTCGATACTAATGCTCATTATGAATTGTGATATCAAAACGAATATTGATGCAATCATGAAAATTAAAATTTATGCCTTGTTCTGCATTATCTGAAAAAGCAGCCCAGATCGAGGTATATGAATTACCCATGTAACACCGAACGTCTTGCAACGTTTTGAAAACGTTTTCTGGCAAACGTTGAAACTTTTGTCACTTTTAGTGCAAAAAACGTCCTCAAAACGTCGGATACTTCCTCACATTTTTTATACTTTCACCAAACAAAACTTTTTAATAAACGTTTTGAAAACGTTTGTTGAACGTTAGACCAAGCCAAATTCGAGCAGATTAAATTTCCAAACGTCTCCAAAACGTTTGCAAGACATTTATCAAACGTTTACAAAACGTTTATGCATCGTTTGAAAAACGTTTGATCGAAAAATAAAAAAAAATGCAGTAGCTCATATATACTTTTCATGTTATTTAATATTTAGACCATACCCCCCATTTTTAATGATAACTATTCCGTGTCTTTTCTTATGAACATATGTTTGAAAGTCGTATGCATAGTAATAACCATAGTTTCCTGCCACTTGCGAGAAAGATTAGGACATCTATAACATAAATTTCATAGTTCAAACGTTTGTAAAACGTTTTTGGGAAGTTTCATTCACTTGGGTCTGAAAAATGAGAGGAGGTATTCAATGTTTTCAAAACGTTTGTCTCACCGAAAATTCCAAACGTTTTTGGTGTATGCAAGGGTAGGGGAGTATGAAGACTAAACGCAAAGCGCGAGATTCGACAGTCGCGCGCTCAGCGCGATATTTGAATATGCGGCGGGCAGATTTGTTTTTAATTATTCGAGTTTGAGAACGTTTTCTTACTCTCAAAAACTTTTTTTACCATTAATGGCATGTGACACAGTCATATTCCTACATTACTGACCTTTTTTTCTCGATGTACAACATTTTTTTTCAAACCATAGTCCATGTAACATGGACCTTTTTTTTCCGTGAACGGAATATTGGATTGCAATTTTATAGAAAGCATGAGAAGACAATAATCTACGTTTATGTACTTCATTTAAGTCGGAATTTCGCAAAAAATTTTCTGGAATGATTTTTTGCAAAATTATGATCTAAATAAAGTACATAAACGTATATTTTTGTCTTCGAATTCTTTCCCCAAATGTTCAGTCCTATTGACAAAAAAAGTTCTATAGTTCAAAAAAAAATTTCTGCAACGAAAAAAAATGTCGATAATGTAGGAATTTGACTGTGTCTCATGCCCATAAGGAAGTTTATTTATAGGGTGTCTTGCATACATAATCGAAGCAATTTTTTCCGGAAATCTTGTGTGTAAAGTTGGTAGGTTTAATTTAATTTTTTATGAACAACGTTTTAATTTGGTACTATTAATACTACAATATCCAGAGAGTTGGTTATAGTTTTGATGAAATGCCACAAGATGGAAGCATTGAGCACTTGTTCAAGTCCCTTGCATCATGCTCGTAGAATCGCTGCTCATGAATGAGTTCCATGGTGGTCGAAAGCAGCTACCCGGAGGCAAAGTTTATTGGCAGCGGTTGCGGCGGGGGAGGAGCAGGGGGCACGTGTGGCCCTGGAATCCAACGAGCCCTAGGCGCCGCGCATTCCATACCCCCACCACCCGTTCACGAGGCCTATCTTCAACTTTACATTAGCGCGTATTTCATTTTCCAACACGACAATGCTTAAACTCGAATCTTGACGCTATCAAATCAACTCACTATCAGTTTAATTTACCAGTTAGATTTCTGTCGACATTAATTACTGTAAAAGGGAAGTTACGTTTCAGAATCATTGAAAAACCCTATAGGATAAAGAACAGTAAATATGAGTAACTTAGGTCACTGTGTCACTAGACTCTAGAGTCTGTTCACGGTAGGATGATGCCAAAAATTGGTTTATTGGTTTTTATTAAGACGTACTGTCTTAAACCCCCGAAGGCCCCCCCCCCCCCTGAAGGAGAAGGGTACATTTCGGAAAATGTGAGGCAGTCAAGAATGAAAATGTATAATTAGGTCAAAGGAAAAGTATACTCCTTCGTTTGAAATCCTTAGACGTATAAATTTATAATAACTTTGAACTTCACCCTCAAAAGACAATGTTTATTAAATCAAATTTAAATTAAATTAAATTGTAAATTAACATCTATTGTATTTACAGTTGTTGGAATAATTGTTTTTTTGCTAAGGGGTTTCCAAATGACTTCCTAGTTGTTCAGACAATTGATGGTAGTTACAATAACTTTTCAAATGTGAAATTATATTTTTTACGTCATATTACTCTGAGTTCTATATTTGATTAAGTTTTATTCATTTTAACATTCTTGTAAACATTTGCAGAGTTGTACTCTGATAACATACTTTCTATATTTCAAGAATGATTTGAAAGTTCAAGTATCTTTGGAGGTTACTCTCTAATTTTGAAACCGCAAATACTTCATTTCTTATCAATTTCTGCTCTTTTCGCACGTTTTAGAAAATTTTATTATTCTAAGCTCCTGCAATGGTTCAAACATTTAACAATTAAAAACTATTTGTTGAATTAGTAAAAATGTGTGCATATCAAATCATTAACGGATGGAAAGATATATCCAGACTCTGAATGTTGAGATATTCCAACTTGGAGTAATGAAAAAATCACTATAATACATACACTCTTTCTTTAAATTTATGATAAAATTCGCACCATCCAGAAAATGCCTTAATTTTCCAATTCTTCATCACAAAATATTAATTTGAAGAGTAGTATGCTTTCATGAAGGAAAAATGAAATCGGAAGGTAACTGATGCGTATAGGATTTTCTGGTTGTTGACATGGTTCCCTGGCACCCTATGAAAATTTGCAGACCAAATTCACAATCATTGCCTGAACTCTTCTTGCAGAAAGTGAATTTTTGATTTAAAAAATTATGAGATACAAAATTTGCATACAAGTTGAAGGTAAAATTAGCTTCAGATATTTCTTTTTCAGATCGGGATTTCAGGGTAAATGGGTGGTGGTGCCAGTGTGTTGAGGAAGGGGGGAAGTGACGGGAGGGGTTAAGGCGTAAGGGGCTGAAAGAGGAAAGTGAGTCGGTGAAGTGGTGTTGTATAGGACAGTAAGGGAATTGTAGGGGAAGATAGGAACGATCGGGAAGAATCGGGTCGAATTCGATAGAATCGGATATGATCAGACGGGAACTAGATATAATAAATTCTCCATCACTTTCCCCTTTAACTTATTCTTCTAAATGTTAGAAGAACAATTATACAATGTCAATGTTAATAAACGCTTTTCTGTATGTGCATGACGCCTAATTTTTCTAATTTGTAGAGTTTTGTAGCACCTTATGGTCTCGATCAGGTGTCCGTTCGTCGTATAAAAAGGGATAAGTATGGTTGAAAGCAAGGGTAAGTAATGGGAAATGAGGGGAAATAATGAGAAATGAGAGGAAGTAATGGGAAATGAGGGGAACTTAAGTGGAGATAGGAGCTAGGGTGGTGGTGAGACGGAAATGATGGGAAGTAAGTGAGGGGAAGTGAGGGTTGACGGATTGGGGTAAGTTAGAGAAAATGAGGAAAAGGATTGGGTCATTAGGGGTAGTGTGTGGGGGGGGGGGGGATATCTGACTGACTTTATGGACAACTTAATAGGCTACGAAACCCGTTTTTGGAGAGCTACTGCCTACTTCAACTAATTTTTTTAAATTAATTAAGTTTTTTTGTACGTCTACAAATATGATAAAGTCCATCATCTACAAATTTTGAAAAAAAAGAGCTTGTTAACATACCTACTAACGTTTCAATCCATTCCAGTAGTTCATTGGTTATAATGAAAAAATTGAAACAACTGTAACTATCAACTTTCATGCAAGTTCTGCATCTTAATTTTTGAAAAGCCTAAATTAATTCTCTCCGAACAAAGGGCTCAGGCGATGATTTTTAATTTGGCCTGAAATCTTTCATGGGGTGCAAGCGCCTTCCAATAATAATTGCTTCATAAAAATTATTGCAAAGAAAATGAATAAATTTGCAATTATCTGCAATTAGGAAAACATCCGAGCTCCAAAACATTTCTGTTGGTCTAACATGTCAGACATCAGGTTCTTGCGCTACGATTTTAAAAAAAGGCCCACTTGTTAAGCATCCGATTAATATCCGAATGATAAAGGTTCCAATTTTTTTGAATTTAAGAATCTTTTAAAGCAAGATTTTCTCGAGGATTTGAGAAAAAAAATTATGAATCTTCTTATTCTTCTCTGCTTGAGCATTTAATGATCTCATCAAAAATTATGAACAGAGTCTATTGAGCAATAAAAATTTGTTGGTATAGTATTGTTAAAGGTTTCAGTTCTCGGTGGATGCATTCTGGCCCTTAGGAGAAGTTACCCTAAATATGAGAGCAATAGTTTTTTATGCTACTGTTTATATTAAGGATTACAGAATGTCGATGGTGTAAAATGTAAATGTAAAACTTAAAAGTCCTCAGGGTTCTTTCAGAAATAAGGGCCCGCAGTTAACACTCTGTCCACCAGGGTCCTGTGGCGCCACCTTAGTCTAGACGCATATCTGATGGTGCGATTCTGAGAAGTGGCTCTTCTTTCTTCTGCTTTATTGTGGCCAAGGACCCAAGGTAGAATGGGGGACCAAACTTCGATCTGAAAGGTGGGCTCCACTTTTTCGATCGAAGAAGACGAGTCTATAACCAATTGTATTCTTTGATACGATTCCCATAAAAATCACAAAACATCTAACTAAACCATGTACAAACATCAAGTTCAACGAGTTATAGATTGTTATGGTTTAAATCTTCATAATTTAGGTCTGAATAGATTTGGAGACGTTAACAAAATCTATAAAGAAATGGAAAATGGATTCGTTCTAAATTAATATTTTATCCTGCAGTTATTTATATCAATAATTAGGTTTCATACTTGCGAACTGAAATTTTTAATTAGAGATATTCTGATCTTTTGCTTTTTCCGAAGCTTTTTCTCACATATGGTTTTTGTTAGAGAAAATATTACTTCCTTGTGATCTTTTTATATTTTGAAAATTGTTTCAACATTTTATCATTCCTCATAACCAATTTCTCTTAAAACAAACCCGAAAAATTGCGATTTCTGAACATTCTTCACCTTTGTCTCAAATTTTCAGGTATATAATGAGATAATAATTAAGAGAGTTTACTGCATTGTTTGCTTATAATAATCTTATCTTAATTACTCTACAAATTTGTGGTTTATTCTGCAATCTTCAACTTTCTTGTAGCCCTTTTGTTACACAGAAATGATAATCAACGAAAATCAGCAACTATGATTGTTTAGACAATTTATTATGGTCTATCACTATTTTTTTCATAATGCACCTAAAAAGTTCTTATTTCTCTTATATGCTCTGCAATTCTTTTACATCCCTTTTGTTATGAAAAATAATAATCAATATACATCAACAAGTACAATCGTTGGAACATGATTTTCAGTTTTCTTATGATTTTTTTTCCATTTCAATTTTTGGTACCCCACAACAGTTCTAAATAGTTATTTTTAATGAAAAATTCATAAATTATACTTAATATCAAAGAAATATGCTTGCCCCAAAATTATTTAGCTTTGTGGCATAATAATAATAGTATGTTTCAAACAGTAAAAGATTGTTTGAACAATGCATCTTGTTGATTTTCAGTAATCATAATTTGCCCATGTATCAAAAACTGAACAAAAGTTGAAGAATGTAGAAAAAAACGCAATTTTCTAGGCTCATGTCAAAAGAAGAAGGTAATAAACAATAAGAAATTCTCTAAACTGTTTGAAGGAGACACAATATCATCCAAAAGTAATATCTTGCTTGTTAAAAATAGTTTGTGTAATGAAAAGCGCAAGGAAGATGAGAATAAACGTCAAACAAACGCTGTATCTAATTTTTAAAACTTTTTTTAGTAATCGATGAAAGGCACTAACGGTCTTGAATCCATAAAATAATGATTAATTCGTATCCTGTGATTCATTATGATGAAAAATCTTGTGCGTACACAATCTGCAGCACCTTATATTTACGATTCTATCATAAATTTACAAAAACGTATTTTCCCCTCCATGAGAAATACGTACCAAACTTTATTGTCTTCGAGCATCTTTCAAATATCAATTGATTTCAAAATAGGAAAAATTCGCGATCATTTTTACAATCTCATCATAATGAGAAGGTATTGGGTTTATGTGAAAATTGACTTTCGCGGAATTTATGAAGTCTCCACGTTTTGAGACCTCCTGATTCCGAAAAAGTAGTTTT
>WSXT02009727.1:0-14681 GCA_011762715.2 Neuroterus valhalla | reverse complement strand
CTCCAATTCTCGACTGACGAAAAAATAGCCACTTGAGAATATTATTAGTGACCACCCAACATTTAAGGGGGGAAAAATCTGTTAGAAATTCTTACGTAAATGTCCAAACAAAAACTAGTCGAATTTTGGAAGAGTCAATCCAGCTCTTTATAGAAAAATTTGACTTTGAAAGGCGAAATTCTGATTATTATTATTATTATTATTATTATTATTATTAAATATGAAAAAATGTTCATTATCTTTAAAAAATATAGTTTGGCTTGCATAAAGTTCGCAAGTTTTGTGAGAATGCCGTGCCATATATTAAGTTCCTTGGATGATTAGGATTCAAGAATATTTGAAAAGTGTGCAAAGTTGAGAAATTAACCTTAACCTTCCTTAACCTGAAATCGCTGATCATTCTGCTTTCGTTAATGGTTTTTGTTATTTGTAATTTCGGATTCAGAAATTATAGTGAAAATTTACCGGAATTGTTTCATAAAGAAAGGCTGGGGTTATTAACAAAATTATATATTCTTTTTATAGAGAAGCTGCCTCAAATCCCTTTTTATAATTTCAAAGAATTTAAAAAGAAAACGAATAAGTCTTTATTATCTTCAAATTTAGAACGTGAGATTTTTTCCATTTCACACGTTAGAATTGAAGTTGTTCAGTTTTTAACCGTAATTTTGAAATTCTTCCGTTTTTAGTTCTTCTTCTCACAATTTTTTTTTTAATTTGGATACCTATCTTCTCTGCACATTTCTGAATATACCAAAGTCGAGTTTCGTTTTTATTTCATTATTTATGGTAATTGTTTACTCTGATAACTTTTAACAGTTTGGGAGTAAATGGTTGAAAACCTTTTCAAAAATCTTCTGAACATTTTTTTGAATGAAATTTTAGAACGAAACAATATAATGTAATTGTGAATTAATTTCAATAGATATGCAATACTGTATAAATTGAAAATATTAGAATAATGAAACTTTAAAATTTCTATCGATCACACTAAAATATTAGTAAGTAAAAATGAATATTGTCTCTAAAGAAGGGAAGGGGGATTTCTGTGGCACCCTTCTTCTTTCAAGCTCGAAAAATGACCAATTGTTGCTATTTTTAGAAATTTGATTACTATTTTCTCCGAATGTGCCCTGAAAATGTAATTTGCGAATTATGAAAATTATGAAAGTAAACAATTACCCTATTCTCTCATATTTTAATCATAAAAGTGAGGATTTGAATGTGTGGTTGAAATTTTTTCTCATCTAATTCTTAACCCTACAATTTGTAATCGTTACTTTTTATACTCATCTTTACTTGAACTTTAATTTGTGGAATTTTCAATAATTTGAAATCGTGCAATTTTGAATCTTTTGCATTAGAAACCGTTTCAATTTAAGGAAACTCTCGATATTTATTAATTCTTGCTATTTAAAACCCACTGTTGAGAGAGATGCTGATTTTAGCTCGAACTCACGGAAGATTGTAAATTATGCAAAAAAGGATTAGTTAAATTTAGTTTCATATTTGTTAGTTTATATTTCTTTTCTTCCATATTTTAAGATTATATTTCATTCTATTATATTTCATTGAAGTATTTCTTGTGGCGTACCTGTCTATGTTATTAAATATTTATGTAACTTCACTATTCTCTTGGTAATTCGCGACATTTTGCTCTGGCGCCTTTAAAGGGCAAATAGTTATGCAATTGCTTGTATACGCTTGCACTTTTGATTCCAGCGGTACAAGCTGCATCGAAGACACTCATGGACTCCCTGAATGAAATATACGAAAGCCAATGGACTGGGCACGATCTCCTTTACGTCCAAGCACAAAGTCTAGACATGTTGTGGCTAGACTTCACTCACAAACTCGCCGACCAAGTGCTCTTACCTCTAAACACGTATCAAAGTCAGTTTCCTGAGATGCGGGTAAGATATCCATAATCTCACCATTTGAAAAACTAAGGAATCCCGTATCGAAACCAGAAAATAATTACTCGAAACATTCCTTTCAAAAGTTATGGCATTTTTTCACTATCTAGTAAAGGGGTCATCCATAAATTACGTAAGGTTTTTAAGGAGTAAACGAAAGGTCCTGAGTTTTAATTTCAGCAGAGTGGAACTTCTGTTAGAAAATAATGATCAAGATGCGAATGACTGAAATGAGAAACTTAGATTTGGATTGTATCCCAAGTATTTTATGGATGACCCATAATTGAAATAAATTTAGTTCTCTGAATTTTTTGTATCTCTTATAATACATTATTCTTCAAATTTGTCCCCCATTTCTTCTTTCCTACTATCGAAAATATTTTGCATTTACACATAAATCAAATTTTGTTAAGGGTTTTGTAACCTTTATCCCCGAAAACTTGTTTGTTGTCAAAGCACCCGTTTTTCCCTCCGGAACTTCTCTAGATGACAAAATACAATTTTTGGAGATAAGTGTAAAAGAGGAGTGCCTTTAGACTGAAAAGATTTTGTCTGCTTGAATAATTTTTAAGACACAAATAAATTCTTTAAATAAATCTGATCATGATAACAAGTATTTTCATTTTGTAGAAAAAAGTCGACAAACGAGGCCGAAAGCTGGTGGATTACGACAGTCAAAGGCACGCCTTCCAGTCTCTGCAAAGTAATCCAAAGAAAAGGGACGAGCTAAAAGTCACCCGGGGAAAAGACTTGTTGGATGAGGCGAAACGAACATACGAACAATTAAACTCGGAACTCCACGACGAACTGCCGGCCTTGTACGACTCTCGTGTTCTTTTCCTGGTTACTAATCTTCAGACTCTTTTCGCAGCGGAACAAGTTTTTCATGCTGAAAGTGCCAAGGTGCGTTGCAAATATCAGCGATTACGTAAACACCTTCTGCAATTCTCTCGCGTTCAGCCGTTACTCCTCCCCAAGACCATAACTCAATACCGATCTTTATAGATTTATCGATTGTTGCAGGTTTTCTCGGAGCTTGAGGCGATAGTCGACAAACTCGCAAATGACAGTCAAAGAGGCTCGTATAGCTTGAAAAAGAACTCCGAACCTCAATCACCTAAATCGCCGAATGCCAATTCAGCGTAAGTTCTCTTTGACTTCTGAGAATATAAGGGATCGTTAAAATATCATGCAACATTCTCCACGTTTTTTATTTTTAATTCTGTTCTAATTATACATATGTATATTGATTATCGGCACTTTTGCAATTACATTCTTTAAACTGTTCAGGACTTACATGAAAATTAAAACATAAACTTTTTATGATGTTCCATGAACCTTTTTTTATTAGTTTTGAAAATCTGGAAATCACTTTTTCTGTAGTAAGACGATTAAACAATAGTTCAATACCGAGAAGTATATCTACAATTTGAAATCACTTGGAAATCAGTTTTTAACTGTGTTAAAATACAGAATATCGTGCAATTTCGAGTATTCAACTTAAGAGTCGCTACAAAAGCCCAATTTCAAAATTCCATAATTCTTTATTTTAGGCTCAGATCTTACAAGTTTCTTCTTTTCACGTCCGGGGATACTATTATCTTTGAAAGAAGCTCATTTCGGAGTTTTCTTGTCACAATTTGAAATTGTTCGAATTGTCTAGGAGAGTCATAGAAAAATTCTTAATTGAATTCCTCTTGGACGTGTAATTTTTAATATTTTGTTAAGATACATAATTTCTAATTGCATGCAGTTCTAAATTGAATGTACCAAGAATCGTACAATTTTGAATTAGCAAATTGTATTTTTTTTTAATTCAAGGGTTCAAAATTGTAAAATAATTCTAAATTAGAAACCTTGGATACACCATTTTCATATTGAACGTCCAAAATTGTGTGGTTTATTTTAATCGGCCAAAATTATAGAATACCAAATTCCTAATTTTATCTATATGTGTTGCTAGTACAATAATTGAAAAAAAAAACCGTAATCGAGCCTTCGCAATTGAAAGAATTTGTATTTAAAGCTTTCGCAATTATAAAATCTACAAATGAAACACGTTTATAAATGTATACTACGAATTGGATTCCATTAAAAGCAAAATTTTTTATTCCGAGGTCAAAAGTTGACCAAATAAAAAGTAGAAACGTAAGAATGAATTCGCAAAAAATTTTCCGCTTTGAACAACGCACTAAAATACTAGTAAATCTTCCAAAGAGTTGCCACTACAAAAATTCCAATCACCTTCTAAAAATCCTATGACTTCTCCAGATTCCTCAGGTCCTGGCACTATCCTTCATTCCGTAAGTTTTTGATTAAAAAGTAACCAAATTTGAAATCTTTCATATGATCGGTGTCAAGTTATTAGTTTTTTTAGACTATAGCTCAAAATCGTTAAATTCTTAATCATAGAATTTTAGTTTTGAGCATTTGAGTCAGAACTTCTCTGCTTTTATCATTTTATAAGAAAAAGTACCATTTTTTCAGTATGCAATTAAGATATTAGGCATTAGGGCGGTCCAAAAAACTTATTTTCAAATAGAGGGTATATCCCTCCCCTCCTTCCCTCATTTTGCGAGCTTTTCGGGAAAAAATAAACTTCAAGTTTGATCCAAATCGGTGAATATCAACACATGCCTTAAGGGCCCAAAAAATTCCATAAGATTATACTATAGGAAAACTTTATTTTTCGGGGAAATGAGATTCACGTTTCTGTGTTTAAACGTAGCTTGTTGTGGGATATATTTAGGATTTTTTGTGGGGTCTCCAACGAATCATTTTATAAATAAAATAAGAATGATCATATTGGATTCTGCTTTGGCACACTTTTTCAAGGCCAAAAAAGAAAGGACGTTATCATTAACCAGCTATTTTTGACCAACGGTCTCTGAAAATTTTTTTTTTTTTAGATCCATAGTTTTTTGTTTAAATCGTGGAAAAATCTTTTAAAATTAGAAAATTCCATTTTTTTTCAAAACTATGTGAGATACAAAAAAATTGCTGAATATGAAAATTGTTTATTTTGAAAAGATTTTCAAATTAACTGTCGACCATTTTTTGATGAGGCGTATAGTTTTTGTTTTAATCGTGATAACGCACTTGACAGAATAAAAAATTTCCATTCTCCGGCTAAACTATGAAAGACAAGGAGAAATAGTAGCAAGCCAAATTATTTACCGCAAAAAGGTCTACAAATTTTGTTCGAGTTATTTTCCAATAAGACGTATATTTTTCGTTTTAATCGTGATAATGATTTTCAAACAGTGAAAAATTCCATTTGTCAGTCGAGTTATGCGAGATAAGAATCTCAAGGGCGAGTATTGTAATGAGAATGTGCTCCTTGAGGCCGATAGAGCCTCAAGTAAATTAATTTGAAATTTATCAATTAAACATTAAAACAAATTCAACAATATCCTAAAAAGTAGAGCTTTCTAACAATTTTTAAATATTTGCAACTCTGTATACGCTTCATACTATGATAAAAACTGAGCACGAAGTGAGAGGACCGGAAGAAGTCGAACGCGTGAAGCGAGGTTTATTTCTTATTGAGCGCGAAGCGTACACACGTATATTTTTTCTTCAAATATGAAATTTACCTACTTCCAATCACTTCCGTTAAACAATGATATTGTCGCCGGATAGAGCATAGATTGAATGACAAAGTGGTACTTTTTCTTATGGAACGATATACTGTACAATCTAATTTTAAATTAGCCTGTTCTTTAGAATGTTGCATAATATTTCAACTCTCCCTAAAGTCTCTTTGTGTGGCAGATCATTCAAAAGAGTATTTTAAATTTTGCAGATTGATAATCAACACGCAACCGGCCATTAACAACATTTCAACAGGTAATTACAGCCCATACGATAAAATAAATATGTGAATAAATAAAATAATAATCTGCATTGACGGAAGTGCGCTTGTGTTTTGTTTTACTGAAAACGTGAGGAGCTCACGATGTTATGATAAGAAACTTTTATGTGTGGTTTGAGTGTGGTTTGTTGCGTGTTGCAGCTTTGGGCGATACTACAGCAGCGGCAACAGGAGATTCCTCGCCAACGACTCAATTGAATGGAAACGCTAATAGCAATGCTAACAGCAACGCTAATAGCAATGATAACTCTCTCAATAACCAGGATGCATCCCCAAAAAATGCAACTGTACCTGCCAAGAGAGTCGAAGAATTGTACGATATACCTGTTGGTGAGTATCATTCTAAAACTAAAATCGCGAATACTTCCTGTTTCGCCTTCTTCCAGAAATTTGTATTTTTACATCAGTCCATGTACTATGTGCTTTCATGTTAATATATAAAGTAAATATTGCACGTTTTAAACAATGATTTTTGATGTGACTAAATGGATTCAATTAACAAAGATTTTGTCTTTCTGTTTAATTTTTGTAGTGTGACACAGTTTTGTACGTTTTTGCTTCATATGATTTGTAAGTAGGAAGTTGAATCTACCAGACAAGTTTTTACATTACTCATATGTTTTTCTACTCTGTGAGTTTTCAGATTTGAAAGCTTTACCAGGGTTGCCACAATTTCTGGAAATCAGGGAAATATCAGGGGAATTTGTTGATCATGGAAAATTCAGGGAAATCTCATCAATATCAGGGAAAAAGGGGTCGCAAAATTTTTTTGAGTTTAAATCTACGCTGACGAGAAATTTTTTCGAGACACTTCGAATCCTCGGAAGTATGCAAGAAGCACGTTTCGAGTAAATTCGTTACTTAATATCATAACTCAATAACAATATGACAAGGAAAAAGATCGCCTAGATACTTGTTACCCATTCTCAAGGGGTTAGGTTTACTTGCAAGCCAAAAAAAAAAAAACATTTTTTAAAGAATTTTTTTAAGGAAATTGGTTAATCTTTTATTGTCAAATGTTTTGCAGTTCGAATAATACATATTATGTTTAACAGTTCGAATAATACATATTTCAAAAAGTTACAAAAACATTTGTATGTAAAAATATTAATAAATAACTAAGTTATAGCCAATCTGCCAGCGGTCCAAATATAAAAGTTGTTTTGCGGTGCGCAACGTTACTCATGACTGAATCATCGAATCGAACAAAAAACCAGAAATATTAGTTTAAAAACAATACTCCCTTGTACTTGAACGATGAATTGTAAAAAAAAATTGATTTTTAACAAAGTGGCGGATGTGTAAACTTTTTTTCGGTGTAAAAAATAGCTTATTTCTCAGTAAAAAAAAAAAAGTAAATAAATGAAAAGTTAACATACTATTCGCTCAAGTACTGCAGAGTTATATTAATAATAACTGATTCAAATTTGGTAATGGTCGCTTGAGCCGTTTTTGAGATACTCTGCGCACCGGCTTCAAAAACGTTGTTTCAAGAAAAATGCGTTAAAAGTTTTGATTATTGTTTAAACCTGCTGTAAATGCGTTCGAGATGGCTTCAATTAAAGTTGTATATCATAGTAAGTTTTGCTGTGATTTTGATAAAATTTTAACACCGAATTTTTGAAATGTTACACTTTCAGAGAATGCAATTAAAAAAAAATAGATTTTTTGAAAATTCCAAGTATACCTAACCCCTTAAGAAAATTTGTGTGATGTTTCATGGCAACGCTGACATTGAACGTTGATTTTCTATAAATAAACAGTGTTTGATTGTTAATCAATCCTCAAAATCATCAGTCGCACAAAGACTTGTTTATGACGAGGTGCACAGTGTAGGAGGAGTAGACAAATTTGAAATGAATGAGGAAATCATTTGAGCGTCGATGAACTCGCGTAGAAAATATGAAGATTATCTTGAATCATAAAAAAAGGAAAGAGACAACTCGATTCAGGATTATTTGAATAAAAAATGGAAGGCTGAACAATAAAGTCAGTTGAGAGAAAAAAGGCGACGCTTGGAAAAATAAAGTGCAGAACTTCATCTAGAAATGGATATCGTCAAGAATTCATAATGTTTTAATACTTCTTTATGGTCAAACCTTCGTAAAGATAAAGCTGAGAAATATGTACAATTTATTTTACAGTACATGAAGTGTATCATTCAATTATATTAATAAGTTTTGTACTCGATATGCCATTATTTAATTATAGTAACAAAATTCATTTAAAAAATGTTAACGTTAAATTTCGTTTCTTGTTATTTACTATGACAAAAAAAATCAGGGAAATTTTGCATGGGTCAATTGTGGCAAGCCTGTTTACAAATGTGAAAGGTTTAAACTTGAGACTAGAATTGGAACAAAGATTGTATTCGAGCCACTTATTGAAAGAAACTAAAAATGTTTGCTATAAAAAAAGTATAAGTCCAAAAGTTCGACACTTAGCTTTTCAATAATAAAAATTAATTTTCAAGAGAAATATAATGATTTATATTGCAAGCGAAAAAATGTACAAAAATGTGATCACAATTTGCCTGCCATTGTGTGCATGGTCTTGTTGAAAAAGTACACTTCGGGGCACAGTTCCATCCCTAATGGCGGCAAATTCAATCATTTTTAGAGGTGGAATATGAAAATGGTACCGATTTATCTACAGGGGCGACAACTGACAACTTGCCACAAGGAGTTTTATACAGGGTGAAGGCGACATATAAATACAACCGCGAAGACGTGGACGAACTGTCGTTCGACGTAGGTGAAATCATTCGTGTTGTCGAATACGAAGATCCAGAAGAACAAGTTCGTATTTCTTATTTCACTATTTTTCCTACTTGTTAAATTTCACTTTCAAACGAGCACTAGATTCCAAAAATATTTGAGAGATTTTACAAAGGTTCTAAAGATCCCAAGAAATTTGAAACATTTGAAAATATCCCAGTAAGATTCAGCAGGTTTCAAAGCTTTTGCAAATGTTTGAAAGATTTCACGAAGGTTCATGCTCAAAACCATTTCAATAAAATTCAAAATAAAAAATGCCTTGAACCCCGAAGATGCAACAGCTGACAGTTTTATCCATTATCGTTATATAACAAACCAATTAAACTATGAATAAGATATTTTTAATTGATTTTTGATATTCTACAACTTAAATAACAAATTGATGAAATTTATTTTGTGTAATCTGTCTCGACTAAAGCTGCTTAATAAATACGATTTCTTCAAGTTGTTAAATAAAAAATAACCTTCTTTTCCGACTAAATTTCTATCTGGCAATAAAAAAAATTCATTTTCAAAAATGAGACCAATTCAAGGATCAGAATCAGAATTTGGAAGCACTAGCCTCCCAGAGAGGCTCCTCAGAGAGTACTGGATTATTTTTTGAACCTGTTCTGACTCTGAAATTGTATTTTTCAGGAGGAAGGATGGTTAATGGGAATCAAGGAAGGTACCAACGACAAGGGGATGTTCCCGGCGAATTTCACGAAGCCTCTGTGAACGCTTTGCTCAATTCGGAACATACACTCCAATGCTCACAGAAACAGCGTATTTTTTTAAGGTAGTCGAATCGATGTAATACCGAAAGTGAGAATCGTGCAGTTACTCGACGTATTATACACGATTCTTGGATAATCGGAATCAAGAATGGAAAAAAGAAAGAAGCGGAACATGAGACACGAGGTATCGTCGTTTCGTCGTCTAGTAACGATGAAATAGTATTTGCTGGAGGGTACTGCGGAGGAATGAGGATCAATCAACCCATAGTGCCTTAACCAGCCACTGTCCGTGCCAACCGACATTCACTGCTTATAGTATGGAATTGTCCTCTCATATCGAGTATCAAGGATATGCATCACTAATCAAATGCGATATTTAATTAATGAATAATTAAATAATATAATACCTATCTACATACACGCAATATTATAATATAAAAGTCTATAATAATAAATTAATAATATTTTATGAAATTGTACATAGATGCATACTTTATAAGACTATTTTACGAAACAACTTTGCGGACACCGAATTCGTCGTAAGGAAGATATTGTAAATTTTAAGCTATTTGCGAAAACCCCCTCAAGTTTCGAGCGGGTAACAAATTGTTCATGGTCCAATTTATCTGCTCGTAATTGTCAAATAGGATGACTCGCACGAGTCGGGTAGAATCGAAGCGAAACGAGAACACCAATGAGAAACAAGAATAGTTCCCATTAGGCGACTCTCAGCGAATCTGCACGAGAATCCTGATCATGTCGATACCTCTGTGTTCAAAGAACCTCAATCCTCTGATTGTACGCTATTTTTGAGTTGGCCCCTTGTTTTAATACGCATACGCGGTAAACAGCAGACAGGGTTATAAATTATTACTCTCTGGTGTTACTGTATGATGTTTGCCGTGTATCCATACTCAAACGAGGGGCCAGAGTGGTTGTCGAAACTATAGAGGTATTGACCTACCTTCGCAGACTCGAATCGAATCGAACCTCGAAGGCACCGGGCTGCATTATATATTACATTATACACGTTGATATACTCGAGTGTTCTCGATAAAATATTTAGATTTTTTCGATAAAATGCATTTTTATTACTCTGCTAATGGGATCTATTTACCGACTGCATATCTACATTTTATTTACGATTTTCTTATAACGCATTGTTAATTATGTAAAAGTACCTTCTTTGTACATCTCCTTTTAAAGCGGCAGCTGTAATTACGCGATCGATCTTATTTGCTGCTAAAGGACATCATTGAAATATTACCTTTAATAATTTAATAATGGTTCAGGTTTTCCAACCTTTCTCGATGAGGAAGAGTTATTTGCACTTTAGAGTAAACAGAAAAGGAAAACTTCTAGCAAATTCAAGAAGCCCACCGTTCATGGAATGTTCTCATTGATAAATTTCAATATTTATGTTGAAGGTTCGGTCTATTTTACACTATCATAAGGAACCTAGGAGCAACTTCATTTATTTATTCATTGATTATTTTTTCAGCGTTCTCTTAAAACTTTATAATCGCTCGGCACCCTGTAAAAAGATTGATTTGAGATGACGCTGTAAATCTAGTCGTCAATTTCACCAAGTTGTTGTTTCAATGATCACCAAATTTGTGAAATAGTTATAAATAAGTAAGAATTTTCTTGTGCCTAAATACAAACACTGAAAAAATCAATCAAATTATACAAAAACAAATGTCGATTGAGTTGTTCCGTCGGAAAAATAAATTAATACAGCTGATCAGTGTATCAATGTATCAGCTATCCATTGTTATTTCATTTGTCACTTTTACGTCATGTTGTTTAATTCTACTGGAGCCATAAGTCGTATCCTCATAACTTTAACCTGAAGTAATATTATAGTAACGATTATCAAGCTTACATGATTGTAATTATTGTCTGTCTCGATTGGATATCGATAACAATAAATAGATAGTGGTTTGTAATGGACAGTTGTGTTTTTCGGAAGATTTTAACCTCCTGAAACTCGTCCTTTATTCTTAATACACTCCTTAACGATATCTACTTTCATAGAGTTTGTATTTATTTTTGTAATATTCAAACTTGGGGAAATTAACATAAAATTAAAGCGTTATTTTGTTCCCAATAAAATTCAACGCGTTACTGTTATATTATCGAAAACATTTTGATGTGAACCCCCAGTTTGAAAACTGAGGGTTCAAATGAATTCAAGTGATTCCTAATGAGAAATGACTTGAATATCACGGTTTCTACGAGTCTGTTTCCAAAATTCTAGGCGATTCTCAGGTTTTCTATGTCAACTTTTGAAAGTCCGGCCAACTCAATTTTATGGAGAGGCAATGTTGTGGTCACAAATTAATCTCAAGAAGAATTCCTCAAATTAGTCACTACTGAATTCAAATGCGTCGAAATAAAAAAGTGTTGAAAACTGTACATTAAAACATTCTTTGTAGAAAGATTTTTAATAATTTGGACAGTTTAAAATATATGAAATTCTAAGTTAGAAGCATTTTAAGCGAAAAAAATTTGAGCTCAATACCTTAAAAATGAAGTAGTCGATATTACATTTTTTTAATGTATCTTACTCATAATTTTTGCTACCTCCTCCCTTTTTTTGTGCTGAAAATAAGTTTTCGAACAGATAGAAAACCTTCAATCTAATGGAAAGTTATTCTATGATTGTGTGACATTCGTACTTGAAGGGATGGCTAGTCACTCTCGATATCACCGTAAGATACACACGTCTAAAAATAAAATCTGAATCCAACTTCATTGAATTTGAAGCTTTAAAAGATTGAACAATTGTATATGCATACTTTGATAAATTTCAAATTCCAAATGTGTGTATATGAGTGGTAAAAATAACTTTTTTTTTAAATTCAGATGTGTACAACGTCTAATTTGTTCCTTATTCGAGCAGTTGAATGGATAGTTTCGCATCATAAATACTTATAAATCCAACCTTGGAGTTTTATCCTGCGCGACCTTCAAATATCATTTGCTTGAATTTTCCTTCACGAATTTTTTTTATGATAAGATGTTTGGAAAATGATTAAATATATTCCTTATCCTAAAAGTGGCGATTTTCCATCTTTGATTTCCCATTAATGCAAGGTATTCTAAATATATATATTTCTAGAAACCGCTTCATACGTAATCCAAATAAAATCTATAGAATCAAATAGGAAAGTTAAAATTATAATTAACCCTCGAAAGGTATTTCTTTTTATCGCCGAGGGTAGGATATAATAACTGTATTGTGTCCGAAATTTCTGTCACTCATATTCTATTCTATTCTGTGAAAAGTTCGAGACCTAATTTTTTTTTTAAATTCTTTTTAGCTTTATTACACCTATCAATTTTATAACTTTCCGTAAGGGCTGTTGACCACTTTCTTACCAGAAAGAAATATTTCCAATTATAGGTATAATAAGAAAGTACAATTTTTAACGTTTTGGAATGATTAATGCCCTTTACTGGTGGTTATAACCACCACACAATGCAAAGTTATTTGGATGTTTTCAGATAACACTTTGTACGTTATTTACATAGCTGTTAAGAGAATTTGGAATACATGAAATGTCTACACCAAGGCTGTAAACAGCTCGAGAATTCTTCTTATTTTGTCTTGGAAAGGGGTGTTTTTATGTTCATAGGAGTATTCTTTCAAATTCTCAAATATATTGTTACCTTTTTCTGGGACTGTTTATACTTGTTGAGGAAAAAATACTCACGTGAAAAGAACTTTCCGTAGGAATTAAATTTAGAGAAATTCACAGTTTTTTCGCAACAAATGCAGCCTTTTTTTTAGTTATTTTCAAAAATCAAAAAAGCTTTTATCATTCAAGAATACCCATTGTTCACAGTGTTTTCAGGATTGGACATCGGCCTTTTTATGCAATTCTTTTGGCTCCTTGAATTTCTTTCACATTCGTGAAATTTTTGCTACTATGCAAAAGATTAAGGAATTCAATCAGTGGTGATAGATTTGATAGTAACTTTGATACGTACAAATTCAAATTACACCAAAAGAAAAAAATACAGCAAGTTTTTAGTGCATCAGAACACGATGAATTTCCGCTTAATGACAAAGCCATACCCAAAAATCTGCCTGCTTCGCGGGCACATTCTCATTGCGCGCTACGCGCGCAGCTCGCTAGTTTCAGCGCGCCTAGGGCGCTCGTCCGCCAGATCTCGCGCTTCGCGCTCGTACATTTCAAACCTCGCGCTGCGCGCTCGGGTATTTGTGTGTCGCATTCAAAACAGGATTTTCGGCTTCAGGGGGCCCTTAAACGTAGAGATCCGTTGAAAATTGAAGATGTGGAATTTCGGGTGATGCTAATAATTTCTAAATCATAAATGATGAGAATGTAATAAAATTTTTGATTTTCAAATATGTGCTATACAATAAAAGTTTCATTTTTTCATTTTTTCATTGGAATTTTCGTGATGATTCACAAAGTCGTATTAATGATCTTGTAAGACTCTCCAGAAGAAACATTTTTTCTCTCTGACTCTTTTTATTCGTGTGTTACTTGGCTCAAAATTCTAAGTTTGATTTCTATTTCTGAATTTTGAGAATGCCACAACTCTGACAATTTCGTTTTTATCAAAAAAAATCATTCGGATAAATTGTTTCACTTTTCACGTACTACAAGAAGACATACTTACAATTTTTTAGTCTTGGAAAAAAAGGTCCAAAAAAATTTTCAAACTTCTCCCCCTCTTCTTTTTTTGATCCAAAATAGCTGGTTAACGAACTCGACTTGTTTTTTTGGTCCTTAAAAAGGGCTACCAAAGCACGATCGAATATAATCACTCTTTCGAAAGTTATCGATTTCACAAAATATTTTTGATTATTTTTTGTGCGATCAAATTTGGAATTTTCGATTTTTTGCGAAAATTCGAAATCTTTTCAATCTTGCGTTATTTCGCTAAAAATTCTCATTTTCTCATTTTTGAATTTTTAAAATGCCACAACTCTGACCATTTTTTTTTTTATCAAAAAAATCATTCGGATAAATTGTTTCAATTTTTACGTACTATTTTATAGATTAATCACTCCATGTTTACCCTTTTCGGGTTTTTACCTATCTATATTCCCCTCTCCCACAGGAGATCGTCAGACATTGAACCCTTCAACTCAAATCCCTTCCCGAAACCCCGAATAACCCCAACTCTCATAATAAGCCTCCAAGCAATACCTGACTTACTCAATCTAGTGGGATTTTTAATCTTCGAAACCCCTACCGTCTGCAGCCGGATTTTTTATTTAAAACGCTCGCATTTGCCCGAACATTTGGTCAGAGGAGAGGAAAACTGCAGAAAACCAAAATTCCTGAGCGCAGTCGATTATCGACAGACGAGTTTAGATGTAGGCATTCGATAGCATCGAATGCCTACACCGATTCTC
>WSXT02009716.1:0-14681 GCA_011762715.2 Neuroterus valhalla | reverse complement strand
AAATATTTCTATTTTTTTAAAACAATTTAAGGCCGAAATTGAGGTCAAAAATCGACTTTTGTGTTTGAGAAGCCGCCTTCGATTAATTTACAGATTATACATTTGTTCAACTAAATTCGTTTGGTTTTTAAATTTCATATGATCCAGTCCAAAGATATGGTTGTCACCGCCAAACGTCTTCTTTTAGAGGAACTCCCGGACATCGGCTACAGAAGCTTTTAAAATAATTTTTTTGACCAATTAAATATGTCAATATATTGTTAAAAGTATGCAGAATACATGTACAAATTTTCAAAATAATTTATTTAAAAGGCTTTTCAGAAAAAATTCATGAAATATGGGTTTTTTTAGGCTTCCTAACTAGGTATGACCCCTTAAGTCACTGGCCAAACGCAGTGAATAATTCACTGTTTAAATCAGTAACATCTCTTTTACTGATCGAACTAGTAAAATAGTTTCCACTGACCAAATCAGTGAATTTTCACTGATTATCAGTGACCGACTTCTAGCTATTTCAATCAGTAAAATTTCACTGTAAACCAGTGAATTCTACTAGTTCAATTCGAGAGAGCAAGAGGAAAGGAGAATTTCCATCAAAAATGGAATTTTTTAGCTAAGTCTCAACAAATTTTTAGGGTGGTAGCCAAGTCAATTATAGGAATAAGAAATAATTTTTCTTCACTTTGAATCATAAAAGCGTTGAAAATCTTATACAACATGTTCTCTACATTGATGCTGAACTGGAAACAAACTTGGGAGAAAAAAATTAAAGATTGTTAAACTGAATTGATTTTTATCAATTTTTTTTATTTTTTCCGGAAAAATTGGTTAAAATATCTAAATCAATCATCCAGTTTAATAATAGTATCAGCAATTCAAAGAAGAAGAAAAATAATCAACTATCTACTGTTATTATTATTTTGCTTCGTGAAGAAGGGGATACAGAAATTAATTAACATTTTTTTGTTTAATTTTATTTCATCCAATTGGATCTAAGACTACGTTTTCGGTAAACAAAAGTGAAAAATGTTATAAGGCCTACTTAAAGCCTGTATTTTTTTTATAATATGTGCAAAATATGTATTCTTTTGATAATTTGTAAATTTTTTTTTTTTTGGTTAAAATATGAAGCATAATATTTTTTTGTTGAAAAACATTCTCTTGCGATTGAAAATGCAACTTTTTGGTTGAAAGTTCAATTTACCTGTAGAAAATTTATTTTTGAGTTAAAGATTCATCTCTCAGGTTGAAATTTTTTCCATTTTGTTGATGATTCGCTTTTTTTGTGAAAAATTTGGTTTTTTCTAATAACTCAATTATCCCGTGTTTGGTTGGATGAGAATGTTTTTTACTTGGAAATTCCACAATTTTTCAAAAGAGCCATATTTTTAAATTCAAAATTCAATTTCTGTATTGGAATTTGACTGTTTCGCAGGACATTTATCTTTTGAGTTTCTTAACCTAAAAATTTCGATACAATTTTTCTATCCTTGATGAAAAAATCTTCTTTTGGTGGAAAATTCAACTCTTTGGTTGCAAATTCAATCATTTGGGTAGAGAATTCAAATTTTTTTTTCAAAGCGGAAAATTGATTATGCAACTAACTCCAAGAATTGGGTATTTTCGTTGAAAAATTTTGTTTTTCCTCAACTGAAAAAACCTTTTTGATAGGAAATGCAACTACTTGGTTGGTTCGACTTCTTTTATAATTCAATTCAATTATAATTTATTTGTTTGGTTGAAGATTCATGTTTCGGTTGAAAATTAAACCATTTTGTTGAGAATTTGTTTCCTCCATGGGTAATTTTTTTAAACTGAAAATTGTATGACTCCGTATTTGGTTTAAAAATTCGCTTCCGCTTGAAAATTCAACAATTTGGTTCAACTATTTGCTTCCTTATTTAATCTTTTCCAGTTGGATATTTGACTGAAAAAATTAACTATTTGGTTAAAAAATTTTCTTTAATTATAAAATATGTTTCTTCTTGTTCAAAAAATTTATCTTCCTGGTAGAAATAAATCCACTTTGTTACCAATTCACTTTTTTTTTTGAGTGAAATTCAAGAAATTTGAATCTTGTGGAAACTTTCCATTGAAAGTATCCCAAAATATGACGTTGAAATTCAGTATTTTCACGTAAGGTCGATTAAAAATTTCTCCCCCCTCCGAAAACTGCAAAGGCCCTCCTGTGACGGGTCGTGGGAATAATATACGTCACATAACCTCAAAATAGTAAATCGGGTCATAGAAATAATGTTAATATATTTATAATAAATGGGCGTGGTGTGTGGAAGAATCCCTAATCACGAAATAAGGAGGAGCGGAATTGAATCGGACGGCACTAAATCGGAAGATAGTTGTACAACTTTTTAGGATCGCTGCTTTTACCCTCTACATCGCGGTGTAAGATGTTTACACGACAATAAATTACCGATTTAATCAGTATGCATAAAAGAAAGCTTTCGTTGAAGAACTAAAATCCTTATCTGCAAAGCATGCACAGCTGGTAAGCGTAAACTTAGCGACATGAAGAGGGTATATGTATAAAAAGCCTGAACTCGTTAACTGCGATCTTTCAACTACAAAAGTCGCCTCAAAGAAGGCTTTGTTTCTTTGATAACTTTCACAAAAAATATCTTCTCTTATTCGTTATAAAAGTAGCGTCCTGCCCCATAATTAAACTCCAAAAGTTAGTACATGGCGATTCAACTCACGTGACGTAATACACAGAACAATAGGGGCGCCAATTTCAAAAACCTTGTAAGGATTTCTCTTCTAATAATAACTATTTTAGCAAAAGTTCTCTCAACTAGTAAATTATTTTTTATTTTGGGCAGTTTCGATCTGTAAATTCAGTAATTACGAAAATGCTGAATTCATAAAAGGTGATGAAGAACGCAAACAACCTGAAGTGTCAGTCATATCGATTGTATGGATCGTATCGACTGTTGCAATGTGGATGGAGGCAGTATGGCGTCTTTTGGTTCAGGAAGCCCTTCGAAGCATAATTTCTGTCTTCTACATTTAGGTATCCACATTATTCTTTTTTTTTTATTGTAGTGTATAGTGAATTAAATCATATTTTATTATTGGAAATTGTTTCTACGTTTGGTTGTATCAAATGTATGTATAACTACAATTTTATTCAGATAAACTAGTTTTCTTTTTAGAACATAACCTCGAATTTTATTGTTTAAATAGACACAACATCTAGAATTCATAATTTTTAGAGTATGGGTTCGTAGCAGGGTATTATTAAGTTATAAAAGATAATTTTTGATACATTGTAAATACACACTGCTTATGTAGATTTCCTACTTTCTTCTGTGATTTTATGAAGGTCAATTTGTTAAATGAATTCGTGCATCTTAGTGAATTTAACAAGGATTTTCTAAAATCGTCACGCTCAATAAAGAATTATTACAAATTATATCTAAATTAACCTCTCTTAATGTGGTAAATAAAATCACCCATATTGAAAGAAGTAAATTTACACATTCTTTTGAAAATCCAAACATTTTACCTGTAAAAATTCTGTAGTGAGCGTAACGATTTTTCAAAATCCTGGGTAAATTCACTACGCTGCTCAAAGTCATTTTACACATTTATATGAAATTTCAAAGGCAAAAAAATTGAATGTACATCACATTTTGTTTACAGTGGAAGTTCGCCGAATCAAATAGACATGAAAAAAAACTTTTGATAATAAAATTAACTATCTAACTTCAAACAATGCATGACATTTTTATAGAAAAAATCACACTGACTATTATTGTTAATATTGTATTGTTAAAGTTTGATTATTAAGTGACTTTACTTTCAGATAGCTTTAGAGGCTAAAATTGGCACAGGTGATGAGCGAGTCTGTTCTACTACAGAAGATCCTTCTCAAAGGAAATCTTTCCTAATCCTGAATTGGTTCAATATCTCCCGGTAAGAATTCTTTAAAAAAAACTGAAAATCCTCACATATTTATATAATGATATTTTATTTCAAAGTTCAAGACTATTTAAGTTAATAAAATTTAAATTTTTTAAGGAAGGAACAAACGTCACAAATTCCGTAGAGCGATTTGCTGCAGAAAAAAATGGAAGTTTTCAAAAGTACGTAATGTGTGTGAGGGGCCAACAAAAAGACATCTACTTCGTACAAGGGGACACAAAAACCATAAAAATTGATCCAGACGCAAGTCCCATTCTTGCATTTGATCTCCTCTTCAAGTTGAATTTTGTAACCAATGTGAAGTATGCGGATTCATTGTTCTTCTTTTAAAATTTTCTAGAGAATTACATTTACAAAACAGGAACGTCAGTAAAAGATTCTGTATCGTCCTTCCACACCAGTTTTATTAATTTTAAGCCTCTTGAAAATGGAGATGACAGAATTTTAGATGACTAATATAGTTTATAAATAGAATTCAAGTTTCAACATCTTTTTAATAAAATTAAACATTAGTAAATCTGGCATTCTAAAAAATTGAAAATATCCGATAGCAAAAATCGATATCGCTGCAGAAAATGTTTGATTTTGAACAATGGGAATAATTTCATACCTAAAAATTTGTTCATTGACGGAACTTTAATTTGGCTTTCATGATAGCAATTTGCTTTTAAGATTATTTAAATCTCGTGCTAAATTAAGAAGGTACAAGTGCTGCCAGCTATCGGTCCATCATTCCTCTCTACTGATTCAATCAGTAACTTTTCACTGATTATCAGTGACCGCATTCTAGATATTTGAATCAGTGATATTTCACTGACAATCAGTTACTTTCCACTGATTCAGATTCAGAGAGTAAAATCTTCCATCATCAGAAATGTTTTGATACCTTCTTTGATTCCCAGCTTCTCGAGTCTCAATTCATTCCGCAGATAGAATATTTAATGAATTTCAATAGTTCGGGTTTGCGCAAGGAGTTTCGTCTACAGTTACAAAGCAGGTCCTTAAAGTAAGGAAATAACGAGGACGTTACTCAAAACGAGAATTAAACATAAGCTCCTTAGCAATGACAGGCCTAGGTCCAATTTTACGTTCGGTTGGACGTGAGCAGTTTGTTCTCGTTGGACCTCATTCATATAATAAACCGTATTATATTTTAATACGGTCGGTCCTCTTTCAGAATGATGTCAGCCCCTGTGTAGCCCTCTCCTAAAAGCATTTCAATGAAGTAATCTCTCCTTCAAAAGGATCCAGCTCATCTTGCTTGACATTGTCGACAAAGGATACCTGCCTAGTGGGACGCGATGTATATATTGTGCACAGTAATACACTTAAGTAGGCATACATGCTATGCTATGCTATGGCATAAACCATAAAGCACCAACTTGCCAAGGGGCTGCCACATGGTCTCTGGTAGCGACTAGCGAGATCCCTGGTAGCGAGTTGCGAGGGCATTCGTCATCGCATTGTTGTCGTTTGCCCGCACTGAATTTGAGCCGGGACCGAATTCACAATGCAAAACCAGGTGCGTGTGTGGATGCCTCCGAGGGATCAGAGCTCTGGGGCGAGGCAGAGCCAGAGCCGTTTCTTTGTGTCTCCCAGCTACTTGGACACACTTCAGAAACCAGATCTGCAAATCTCGCATCTCCATGTGCTCACATGTCCGCCTCTCTGAAGAGTCGCGGATATGTGGATAGTATTTCTGGGCGGGGGCAGATACGCCTATAAACTAATTTAAAAGTGAAATTTGAAGGGATTTTTGAGGTTATGAGAGACATAGCGGACCACCCTTCAGTAGTGGGCCACCCTCGATTGCACGCAGGAAAGGGAAAGGTATTATTTGCAACATGATCGGTACCAATCAGTGATGGGTGAGTTAGCATTCGAAGAGGAACAACCCAGTGGAAAATTTACCATTCAAAACTTGGAATGATTACACCAAAGGTAGTTTTCGTTGATCAACTTTGCAAACTTCAGTTAGATTCTAATTAAATATTAGAATTTGTCAACCGTGATCTGAATGTCCTACTTGAATAGCTAGTTGAATATCGACCCTCTTCCAAGAAAAGAAAAAGATCTTAGATACTCCCGATCAGTTGGAAGATGGAAGTAATTGAAATCGAACAAAAAATGGGACGAGGACCGTGGCGCAACGTCTACTTTAAGCTCTTGCGAGACTAAAATTAAACTCAAGCGACGGATTTAACGGATCAGGCACACCTTCCACAAAAAATTAATTGCCACTTATATTCCAGTCGCGCTCATACTTCTTGAATCAACACAATTTGTTATGTGGGTACAAAAAACGCAAGATTTCCAATCTCTAATCTCTGGATTCTCCATTTTTTTTCTCTGAATTCCAAAAACTTTAAACTCCCGATTCCAAATCTTCAATATCCCAAACTCTTAAAGACACGTCCTCGAGTTGAAATAATCCGTCCATGATCATTTAAAAGGAAAAAAAATCCATCAAAAAGGAAATATCTGTTAAATGGATCAGCAGACTGATAAGCATTTCAGAGTTTAAAACTAGCCAGACTTTGAAGAAGTTCACAAGTGTGTAAGGCTGTTTTTGCTTTTCAGTGATGGTTCTGGAATGAATGGTTTCTTTCACTCTTGACGTGGTTGGTTTCTGGCATCTCGCCCTGCTGATAGCCCTATACTAGACGGTGAGACTTTGTGCCTCTCAGAGGACGCTCTTCAGTTTTCAGATTCAGGGATCTGATCACCAAGTTGTAATTACTTTCGCAAGACGGGTTCATTGGAGTTTTATTTTATTACCAAGTAATGGAGATATCGAGAAATTCGAGAGTGGATTCTTGTTCAATTAGTTGAATTTTCTAACAAAAATATGACTAACAAAATAGTTTCATTCAGGAGCGAAAAATTTCAACAAAAACATGAAGGAGAATGAAAAGAATTATTATTTGAGAATTTCCTATTTAAGGCTAGAGTATGGAAATTATTTTTTTGCTAATGACGGATTGTGATTCATAGAACGGACGGAGATCCATCCAAATGAATAAAGAATTAGGGTTTCTATAACAATACCATCATGAATTTGCGCTGTGTCAACTCGTCGCACATTAGGGTTTATTGAACCTGATTATCAGATCGAGACATAGAGATTGTGGAGCCCTAACTACAATCAGGGTTTACTGAACCTCATCCATAATTAGGTTTCTTTCTGCACCATCGACAATTGTTTTTGATGCTAGGTCGATGATTGAGCGTTTGGTAATCCTATAATCAGGGTTTATTGAACCTCAAAAATAAATAAGGTTTTTTAAACCTAATCAAGAAATTTGAATCCCAATACTGTTCGAGATTTATTCAACCTCATAGATGGTTAGAGTTCGTTTCACCTGATAAATGTTCGGGATTCGTTGAACTGAATACATGATTTGGGTTCATTGAACATCATGGATACCTAGGGATTATCAAACCACACAACTGATCAAGGCTTATTGAAACTCATCGAGAAATTGGGATTTTTCAACATCAACAATGATCAGGATTCATTGAGCTCATCAGGGAAAAAGTTTTGCTGAACCTAAAAATCTTTGAATGGATGTTTGCTAAACTATTATCGATTTGTGTGTATTGAACCCCAACGAACTTAGGATTTGTAAAATCCTGATTCATCCCAAATCATTGAGCTTATCAAGGAAAAAGTTTGCTTAACCCTACCAATCTTCGAATTTATTTTTGGTAAACTGCTAATGATTTTGGTTTCTTGAACCCCAGGAAACTTAAAATTTGTAGGGACCCAAGTAATGTAAGGTTTTATATAACCTCATGGATGTAACCCACAAATAAAGTTCGGGGTTCGTTTCATCTGATAAATGTTTGGGATTCGTTGAATCGAATACGTGATTGGGGTTCATTGAACATCATAGATACCTAGGGAATATCAAACCACACAACTGATCAAGGCTTATTAAACCTCATCAGGATTTATTGAGCTCATCAAGGAAAAATTTTTTCTGAACCCCGACAATCCTTGAATGGATGTTTGGTAAACTGTTACCAATCTGTGTGTATTGAACCCCAAAAAACTTAGCATTTGTAGAGTCCCAAGAAATATAAGATTTCATATAACCGTATGGATGGATGGAGTTTGTATTACCTGATGAAAGTTTGGGGTTCATTTCATCTAATAAATATCTGGGATTCGATGAACCGAATACATGATTGGGGTTCATTGAACACCATAGATACCTAGAGATTATTATCAACGAACGCAACTGATCAGGGTTTATCGAACCTCATCGAGAATTCGGGATTGTTGAACCCTAATAATGATCAGGATTCATTGAGCTCATCAAGAAGAAAGTTTTTCTGAACCCCGACAATCTTTGAATGAATCTTTGTTAAACTGTTACCGATTTGTGTGTATTGAACCCCAAAAAACTTAGGATTTGTAGAGTCCCAAGAGATATAAGATTTCATGTAACCTTATGGATGGATGGAGTTTGTTTTACCTACTGAATGTTTATACCTATAAGATTGTCAAGCCACACATCTGATAAAGGTTTTTTGTACCTCAAAGAATTTGGGATTGTTGGACCTCAATAATGATCAGGATTCATAAGGCTCGTCAAGGAAAAACTTTTGCTGAACAATAACAATCTTTGACTCGATGTTTTATAACTGTTAATAATTTCGGATTATTGAATCCCAACAATTGTAATGTTAGGTTTTATTTGACCTTATGGTTTGATAGGGTGTTTTACCTACTAAATGTTTGGGGTTCATTTCATTTTATAACTTTTGAGGATTTTTGGGATTCGTTCAACCGAATATTCATAAAGAATTTGAGATTGTTGAATCTCGAGAATGATCAGGATTGATTGGGCTCATCAAGGAAAAAGCTTTGATAAACCCTACCAATCTTTGACTTGATTTTTGGTGAACTTTTAATGATTTTGGTCTATTGAACCCCAAAGAACTGGTGATTTGTTGAAATCTCAAGTAATGTTAGGTTTTATATAAAATCATGAATGGAAAGCATTTTTTACCTAATGGAAGCTCGGGGTTCGTTTCATCTGATAAATGTTTGGAATTCGTTGAACCAAATACATAATTGGGGTTCATTGAACATCTTAGATACGTAGATATTATCAAACTGATCGAGGCTTATTGAACCTCATCGAGAATTTGGACTCAATTAATAATCAGGATCATTGAGTTCATCAAGGGAAAAGTTCTGCTGAACCCTACCAATCTTTGAATCGATGTTTTGTAAACTGTTAATTATTTTGGTTTATTGAACCCTAAAGAACTTGGGATTTGTAGAATCCCAAGGAATGTAAGATTTTGTTTAACCTTATGGATGGATACGGTTTGTTTGACCTCATGCATGTTTGGGGTTTGTTTCATCTAATGAATGTTTATTATTCGTTGAACCGAATGCATGCTTGGGGTTCATTGATAATCCTAGATACCTAGATATTATCAAACTGATTGAAGCTTATTGAACCTCATCCAGAATTTTGACGTAATAATTACCAGTATTCATTGAGCTCATAAAGGAAAATGGTTTGCCGAATCCTACTAATCTTCGAATGGATGTTTGGTTAACTGTTAATGATTTCGGTTTATTGAACCCCAAAGAACTTGGGATTTGTGAAATCCCAAAAAATTTAAGGATTAATTTAACCTTATGGATGGATAGGGTTTGTTTTACGTAATGAAAGTTAAGGGTTTATTTCATATAATAACTGTTTGGAATTTGTGAAATCCCAAAAAATTTAAGGATTAATTTAACCTTATGGATGGATAGGGTTTGTTTTACGTAATGGACGTTAGGGGTTTATTTCATAACATAAATGTTTGGGATTCGTTGAACCAAATACATGATTGAGGTTCATTGAACATCATAGATACCTGGAGATTATCAAACCACACAACTGATCAAGGATTATTGAACCTCAACGAGAATTTGGGATTGTTGAACCTCAATAAGAATCAGAATATCAAACCATACAATTGATCAACGCTTATTGAACCTCTTCGAGAGTTTGGACTCAAGAATGATCAGGATTCATTAAGCTCATCAAGGAATAAGTTCTGCTGAACTCTACTAATCTGTGAATGGATGTTTGTTTAACTGTTAATGATTTTGGTTTACTGAACCCCAATGAACTTAGGATTTGTGAAATTCCAAGTAAAGCTAGATTTTATATAACCTCATGGATAGATAGGGTTAGTTTTACCCAATGAACATTTGGGGTTCATTTCATCTAATAAATGTTTGGGATTCTTTGAACCCAATACATGATTTGGGTCCATTTAACATCATAGATACCTAGGGATTATCAAACCATACTCTTATCAAGGTTTCTTGAACCCCATCGAGATTTTGGGATTGTTGAACCTCGAAAATGATCAGAATTCATTGAGATCATCAAGGAAAAAATTTTTCTGAACCCCAACAATCTTTGGATGGATGTTTCGTAAACTCGTGATGATTCTGATTTATTAAAACCCGAAAAGCATGAGATTCGTGGAATCCCAAGAGATATAAGATTTAATATAACCTCATGGATAGGGTTAGTTTTACCCAATGAACATTTGGGGTTCATTTCATCTAATAAATGTTTGGGATTCTTTGAACCCAATACATGATTTGGGTCCATTTAACATCATAGATACCTAGGGATTATCAAACCATACTCTTATCAAGGTTTCTTGAACCCCATCGAGATTTTGGGATTGTTGAACCTCGAAAATGATCAGAATTCATTGAGATCATCAAGGAAAAAATTTTTCTGAACCCCAACAATCTTTGGATGGATGTTTCGTAAACTCGTGATGATTCTGATTTATTAAAACCCGAAAAGCATGAGATTCTTGGAATCCCAAGAGATATAAGATTTAATATAACCTCATGGATAGGGTTTGTTTTACCCCATGAAGATTTGGGGTTCAATTCATCTAATAAATGTTTGGGATTCGTTGAACCGAATACATGATTTTTTTGAATCCCATCGAGAATTTGGGATTGTTGAACCTCAAGAATGATCAGAATTCATAGGTTTGCTGAACCCTAACAATCTTTGAGTATATGCTTGGTAAACTCCTAATGATTTTGGTTCATTGAACCCCAACTCTAACCTCAACGATGGATAGAGTTTGTTTTATACAATAAATGTTTGGGATTCGTGAACTACATGCATGATTGGTGTTCATTGAACATTATCGAAATCTGAAGTTTGCTGAACCCTAGCACTGATGAAGTTCAGTGAACCTCACCCATAAGAGTAATAAAACTTCAAAAAGAAACTCAGGGAGTGATAAAAATTCATCCGTGAGAATTTTCTGCTCAAACCTGCAGTTTGAGAATGAACACTCGGTTTTGAAGCCTCTTTTCAATGAGTCGATAAAAACAACCCCGATGCGACGAATCTCTGAGTGGTGTTCCTGGCTGATAAAACGAATGAATGGGTTCTATTCAGCGCAGAATCTTTTTCGTGTCAAGTGGCGCCTGAAAGTATCTCACAAGACGTAGATATATTATCTATTACAGGTTCTGGATTAGTCACATGTCAGAAAAAGGAAGCAATTCATGGAATCCATCTACAGAAGATATATCTCAAGATTATTACTGACGAGACAGTAATATTAGATATAAAAAATGAAGGGAAAATACTTCGGATCGTATTCGAACAACGGACGCCACTATACACGAGTGGAGCGTTGAACCAATTAGGTCACCGGGGCCATAGCAGATTGTTTCTGGTTTCTCCTGTTCCCACTGGATGACTTCCTGCTAAAATTATTGGACCAAGTAATCGACATCAAAAACTAGAAGTTTTCAAACCGAACGACATGATGCACTTTCTTCAAGGGAAGTTGTCAAAGAGACGAATGCAAGTCACAGATGTCTACTTAGCCAATTCTGAGAAAACTTAATTTCCCTCTTAATTTAATCAGAATATCTAATAGTTCGAATAATCAGACCTTGCCCTTGGAACACAAGTTTCTCAAACTGCCCGAAGCGGCCAGACGTCTAAGCTCGCGCAAAAGTAATAGTTGGAGGTACACGAATAAGAGAGGGAAAAAAACGAGTTGGCGGAGTACAGAAACAGCGCAGAAGTTAACAAGAGCGAGGGAGGAATCAAAGCAGTTGCAGTAATCGTTTTTGCAAAAGGCTTCAACGGGTTATACGAAGAACTTCAACGACCAGCTCTAATTATAAGATGGGTTATACATCCTATGTAGCGCCTCCCAGTAGGGTTAACGAGCCTCTGCTGAAGTGGAAACTTTGAAGAAAGAATAAATCGATCATCAGAGCACGTGACTCTATGAGGTACAAGTATGTTGTACAAGTTGCAAGTACTGATATACTCAAATAGCACTTCAATCGCGTCACTGGTACCTATACAGTACTATACACGTATGCAGTATGCACGTGCTTTCAGCAGACCGGATATTTCATTTTTTATTTATTACCAGAGAAATGCGAACTGCACCTGCTTAGCCGCGTTCATCGCCCTCTGAATGATTTATTCTGCGAATCGCTATACAGCCAGGGAATGCTATAAAAGTCACACGATGATTGAGGAATCAATTTTTGTGAAACGTTTTATTAGGAAAGGGTCAATTTTGATGAGAAAATAGGATCTTTGGCCCCGATATAGAGGGGAAGGCTCAATTATAGGTGTTCTTGGAAAGAGCATCTCAAAGTAATGCCGAAATAGATGAGTATATGAGAAAGGGGATTCCAAATCCAAAATTCCTGTTACCGACATGTTATCGAAATCAAGGAACGTTCAACAGCTGTAGTGGTTCGTGTCCGTGCTAAACTTCTAGAATATTCTGATTGATGTCATAGATGATGCACAATTTTGTAAAACAAATGTGGGTGTCAACAGCTTTGAGGTTATTTATTGTCTCAATAGCATCTCTGACACCGATATGGGGGTAAAGGCTCAATTAGATGTTTTCGAAAGATTATCTCAAAATTATTCCGTAGTAGAGTAGATGGGAAAGGGGATTCCTAATCTAAGGTTCCTTTTACTGACATGTTATCGACATCGAGCAACGTTTAACAGCTGTGATGGTTCGTGTCTGTGCTAACCTTCTAGAATGTTCTGGATGGAGTCAGATGAAATTGTGCAGTTTTGTATGATGAATTTAGGCGTCAACCGCTTTGAGGAAGGTTCAATAGCTGTAGTGGTTCGTGTCCGTGCTAACCTTCTAGAATGTTCTGATTGACGGCATAGATGATGCATAGATGATCTTGAAGGCATTTATTTGACTCTGATTTTACGCAGTCAGATTTACAAAAGTTTCGATACATTGTTCTACTTTTCTGCATACTTTCTCTAGATATCATCTTTTTCGAACTCAAAGCTATTTTTTAGCTGCCTTTGGCTGTTTCAGAAACATTTTTGGCCAGAAAAAGCACATGACGCATTCTGATCGGTTGCCTTATGTGCAGCGCACTACAACCGCTCTCCTTTTATCTTCAATCAGAAAATAAACAGTCTCAGTAAAAAATAGCTTTGATGAAAAGACGAGGATATCATTTTGAGTTCGCATGCAAAAAGTAAGACCAAAATATTTATTCGTTCGGCCGTAAAATCCCGCTGCCCCGAAGGAGGGAGGGGGGGGGGCAAGCTTTATTCTAGTCTTGTTTGAAAAATACGTTTCCTTTTTATCGTTTTTCGCTTGAATGCCAAATTTTGGTTGAATATTCTACTATTTGGTTGAAGATGTAAATATTTTGTCAGGAATTCCTTTCTTTGGCTAAATAATTATTTTTTTTAACTGCAAATTCAACTATTCTACTTTTGGTTGAAAATTGATTTGGTTGATATTTGGTTAGAAATTCAATAATATGATACAGAATTTGTGTTTTTTGTTGAAAATTCGTCCTCTCTTGGTAAAATCGATATCTTTTCCAACGAAGAATTGAACTATTTCATTATTAGTTGAGTATTGATTCTTCCTAATTAAAAATTCCACAATTTGATGGAGTATTTAGACATTTTTTCAATATTGACTTTTTGGTAGAAAATTAACCTACTCGATTAAAAATTAAACTGTTAGGGTAGAAGTTGACCTACTTTGTTGGAAATTTATTTTCTCGGTTGAAGATTGAACTATTTGTCAAGAATTATTCCTTTTTTGTCCAAATTTTTCTTCCGCTGAAAAATGACTATCCCATTTTTGGTTGAAAATTGATCGTTCGTAGATAGAAATTTAACAATGTGGTGAAAAACGTATGTGTTTTGTTGTGGATTCTCATTGTTGTAGAAAACAGTTTCATTTGATTGGAAATTCAAGTTCTTGGTTGAAAGTTGAACAACTTCGTCTAAAAATAATTTATTGGTTGAACATTAAACTATTTTGTTGGAAATTAATCCTTTTTTAGTTACAAGATTTTTTTTAATCTTGAAATTAGAAATTATTGTCTTTTGTTGTAAATTCAACTTCTTGTTGTTGGAAATCCACTTATTTGCTAAAAATTCATCTTTTTGGTTTGAAAATTTGAACAGTTTTGTAGAAAATTCGTATTTTTTGCTTGAAAACTAAAGTATTTTACTGATAATTCATCTTTTTGTTTAAAATTTGATAATTACCATAGAAAATTAAACTTCCGTTTGAGAACTAATATTTTCAAGTTTAAAATTGAACTTTCTCTTTGAAGAATTCGCCTTTTCCGTCGGAAAATTTAACAATTTTTCTTCCCTCTTGACTAAAAAATCTTTCCTGATTGAAGGTCCAACTAT
>WSXT02009705.1:3109-14682 GCA_011762715.2 Neuroterus valhalla | reverse complement strand
ATAAGGATATTTCTGAGGATTTTCTAGAGTTGGATCAGGAAAAAGGCTATTGATTTAAATAGGGCCCAAAAGAAGATATAATACTTAAAGTAAATAGTCTGGTAGAGGGACTATCATACTTGCAGGGCTATTTCTGGAGAATGCATATGGTTGGATTAGGCAAGAAGTACACAAATAGTTTCCTATATTCAAGATTTAGACCCTAGAACTGTCCCTTAAATAAGTCCCCTGTTTCAAATATTTGATCTCGAAAATTCCACATTTCTAAGGTATGGTCTTTATGATCCCCCTTTTTTTTGTCCCTAACATCCTTATTTTCGATATTTTGTCCCTTTAGATACCCTCTTTCTAGCTTTTAGCCAATGACCTTATGTCTTTTTTCTTACGATTTTTTTTTTTAATTTCAAAATTCGTTGAGAGTATCCGTTAGGATACTGAAGATTAAATTATCTACTAAAATTGGGAGATTTTAGGTAAACTTTTAAACCTACAAATTGAAACTTCAAGTAATGTATGTTACTATCAAAAAATTGCGTGGGTTCAAATTCAGAAAAGAGAAAAGAAAATCGAGGGAAAATGAAAGAATTGAAAATAGATAAGTTGAGTTCGTCCTGCATTTTTCATTTTCCATTTTTTTTTAGTTTCCCAAAGCAGGAAATAGGACTTAGTAGGTCTCAAAATGTTGAAAAAAGTTCGAAGATAAAAAATGTATTTAAAAATCATCGGAAACTGTAGTTATTTGTTCTATTTAGTGACACTTTACTCAGATCACCGAAATTCGCCTTCAAATGAAAAATTAGATGTGCGCGATAAGAGACTTAATTTATAAATAAAATCACGTTTTTAGAAACTCGTTCCAGCTGTTAATCTCTTATCAGAGATTGGTGCGATAAGAAGATTCGTGGTTCTTTCGGATAAGTTTTATTCGCAGAGAAAATAAACTGATCACGTACGATATAGATTATTTATACATATTCATTGGCATGAGGCATACGATTTTCATTTGCGGATGACGCGAAATTATTCGCGCAGTCTAGTCGCGAGATTTGCACAATTTATCATTGCGACTGTCTTATCGATTCTTTTGATACGGAATTGGCATTTCCTGGGTAAGCTTATTTTACCCTTCAACCCCAGACGACTGGGTCACAGATTCTCAAATCGTCTTTTCATTTTAATCATTTTATGCAAATAAACACTTCCCATTCCCCAAGGTCAGTTCAAAAAAATACAAGTCTTGAATCTCATATGACTTTCTATATCTAAAACAGACATTTTGTATCTAGTTAAGAGCCCATCAACTAATTTTTTGCATCTTGACTCCACCATAGTGGGCCCGCCATTTTTTATCCTCTTTTTTCCTCAAATATTCGTAGTCACCTACCTAAAAAACCCCTTGATACCAAGTTAGGCACCAATCAGCCCATTTTTGTTTATCTTGTGTCCGCCATATTAAATTCACTATTTTAAATTTGTATTTTTCGGATTTTTATATTTCGAGTCCGAATTCGTAACCAGTGACGCTAACAAATCCCCTGATACTAATTTTGGCGGCAATCAGTTTATTATAGCTTAGTTTATATTGAATCCACTATTTTGAATTGCAATATTCCTACTTCAGTTTGGAATCAGCGATCCAAAACCCCCCTAGATACCGAGTTAAGCGCTGCTTAGTCCATTTTATTGTAATTTTTGCCGGCCATGTTGAATCCACTATTTCAAATTTTTATATTCTGACTTTCAAGCAATTGTTTTTGAAGTTGAAATTTTTCAATCTGCTTACAAATTTTTTTATTCTCAACTAAAATTTTTAGGTTTATACAATTCTATTGGAGGAAAATTCACATTTTATCATTGCCAGTTGAAAACGTTTGAAATTGCGTTATTTCATCAGAAGTTAAAAAATCTCAAAATTGAATTGTTCCAGATAAAATTGCAAAAGTAGACAATTTAAAAACATTCAAAATCGAATAATTTTTCATTAGAATGCCTAAAACGGGATTATTCAAAAATTTAAATAAATTGGAATTGTATTTTTCGTAGCTGCTGATGTTTCAAATTGAATTTATTCAATCAAAAGTGTTTCAAACTTAAAAATGTTTGATCAGAAGTTCTCAAAATCGAAGAACTTTGAATCAAATTTTTAGAAATTGAACAATATCATCGAAAAGGAATTGATTCTGTATAATTTTTCATTGAAAGCGTTCAAAATTAGATTGAATTGGGAATTGGACAGATAATTGAATTGAGACCTGGGAATGGAATAAGGAATTGAATCGACTATTTAATCTATTACTGAATTAAGAATTGAATTGAATATGAATTCGCATGGAGAACTGAATTGAATTAGAAATCAAGAATTGAGCATTAGGATTTGAGTTCAATAAGAATTTAGAATACAGAGTTCAATAGAACTGAGCAATGAATTGAATTTCATTTAATTGCTTTGAACTGAACAAATGAGAACTAAACAGAATTAGGAGTTGAGATTCGAATTTAACTGAGAATTGAACTAAGAACTCCGAAATCACATTCGAGAATATAATTAAACTGAAAAATGAACTAAATTGACTGTTGAATTGAGAATTCAACTGATAATGGAATTAAGGGCAGATAATTTAGATTTGAATTGGAATGAATTAAATTAAATTGTACTGAACATAGAACTGAGAAATTAAATAAATTCATAATTTGATTATGAACTGAAAATTGAAATCTACATTGACTGTGGAACTAAATCTGAAATTGAGAATTCAATTCAGGACTGAGAATCGAAAATTAGGAATTCAGCCGAGAACTCAGAATTGATCATTGTGAATTGAATTTAACCAAGCAATGAATAAAAAAATACTTGAATTGAAAACTGAGTCAAATTCAGAATTTAAATACGTTGAGAACTCAATTGAATTGAGAATTGATGAAGAATTGAATCGAGAGGTTGATTCAGAACTGAGAATAGGAAATTGAAGTGAGAAAAATTTGATCAAACTTTCCCTGGAAAAAGGAGTTTTCCGTACAAAATTATTCAAAATTGTTCCAATAATTGCTTACAAATATTATGATGAATCAATCATCAATGGCATTCTGAAACCTTTTTTTATCCGAATTGAGAGTCTTTGAAATCGGAGGAGGAAAAGTGGTTTCGATACTTTTGGTATGCATATCTTGTACACGTGCATAAAAGCTTAACGGATGGAGAGTGAAGTTTGCATTGCCTTATTTACAGCCGCGAAGCTATATAGCCGAGTGATAGTAATTAGCGCAAAGAGACTCATTACAGAGCTGGCTACAGATCGCTGGCCTAGAGTTACGGGTGAGCTATTATTGTAGCTAGGTTATCTTCATTACACAATTACCTACCTGCAATTTTTCCAATGATAACCCTTCTCCACTCCACCTCAAACCAATCCACTCAAATCCAAGCCAACCTACTCCAATTTTTAAAAATACAATCCATTCCAATCCTCTTAGTCTTCTCTTCTCCTTCCTCTTTCATCTTCTCTTCTCCTCTCCTTACTCTCTCCAACCTTCTCTCCCCTACTGACTCTCTTCTCTCTTCTATCTCCTCTTCGTCGCCGCCCTTCTCCATGTTCCATTCTCCTTTCTCTCTCCTCTTTTATCTTTTTCTCTGCCCTCTCTTCTCTCGTCTTCCTTCCCTTATCTGCCTTCTCCCTTGCCTCCCCCCTCTTTCCACTGGCACTTCTCTCTTTTTTCTCGTCTCGTCTCTTTAGTCTATTTCCTCTCTTCTCTTCTCTCTTCTATATTCTTTCGCCTTTCTTTTCTTCTCTGCCTCCTTGATCGCCTCTCCCCTCTTCTTCATTCTCTCCCAATACTTTGTCTCTCATCTCTCTTTTATCTTCCCTCTCGTGACTCTCTTTTTTTCTCCCTCTCTCTCTCTCCTCTTTTGTTTTCTTTTCTACTTTCTTCACTCTTGTGTCTCCCATTGTTTTTTATTTCATTAGGTAATCTTAACAGGTAAGATTAAAATGAAGACTGTAAAAAGCTTTTTAGTTCATAAGAAGAGGTAATTTTTATACTGGTTCAAGTTTTCAAACACAACGTAGGGAGAAAAGAGAACAATAAAGAGTTAATGATAGCCATGGTCATCGACATCGTGGGGATGGAAATCGATCCGAGGACGACGCGCCTTTAAGGGGTTAAAAATAGCTTTCAGACTGAATCGTCGTTCATTCCAGACCCAGACATCATTATTATTTTACCTAACCCCATATAATAGAGAATAATCCAGAATATCCGAGAATCATACAGTCAGGTTTCTAGGGTGGAATGAAAGGGTTGACGATCCTATAGAAAGTTGGTGCTTTATATTATGAAAAAATAAAGACTCTGTATCCTTCCTAAATATAGTAAACTTTTCTCATATAAGGCGAAGCCTTCTCCTACCCTCCTCTGTATCTTTCCACTTAAGATTTCCGTGAATTTGTACGGATACCAAATTATAAGGAGAGTTACAAGCAGTTCTTAGGAATTGAGGAGCAAATAATGTAAGGAGAATTGCAGAGCTTCAGGGGAAAGGTTCGAAGAAGGGTTGCGGAATTCGAGGGTCAAGAGATTTCAAAAGGGTTCCATGGAGCAATGAGTTTAAGGAAGATTTCAGAGGTTAAGGGTCAGGGGTTCTAAGGAGGTTTACATGGGCTTAGGAGATGAAGGGGTTAACGAGGGTTCCAGAAAATGGGCAAGAGCGTTTCGAAGAGGACCACAGGGTTCAAGGAAAAAGGTTGAAGGGTCTATGGGTCGAAAGCAAGAAGATATAAGAAGTTTCGCGTGCAATGAAGGTACATTCGTGATGAGGTGAATTGCAGGAGTTGCGAGGCAGGAGATGAGGGAAGGATTTTAGGGACAAGGTGGTAAGAAGGTTTGAAGCAGTTGAGATGCAAGGACTGTTAGGAGGGTTTCAGAGTTTGACGGGCAGAGGTTCCTGCAATTTTTCAGAAGAACTCTATTTCAAAGTTCAAGAGGTATATGAAAGGTTTAAGAGGTTTAGGAGTTGGGATTTCCAGGAGTGTTGCCTTGGTTGAAGGTCAAAGGAGTGTATAAAGTGTATGAAGGGTTGCAGAGGCTAGGATTCGGCGGTTTGTATGAAGGTTGCATGGATTGAAGGCAAGGGGTTTAAGGAGAGTTACAGAGGTTTAGTGACAGGTGTTGTAAGAACAGTTGAAGGGGTTTGGGGACAGATGTCATAGGGAGGGTTGCGTTGGTGAAGTGACAAAGGGTGTAAGGATAGTTGCAGAGGCATAGTCACAGGTGTTGTAAGAAGATTTGCAGGGGTTGAAGAAGGCATATAAAAAGAAGAGTTGCATGAGTGAAGGTGCAAGGGGTGTAAGTATGGTTTCAGAGGTTGAGGACCAGGGGTCTTCAGCTTTCTGGTTTCTAACCCCTTTTTTTTAAGAGGCAAAAGAGGTGAGAGAGGGGTTAATAATGCCTGAATGGGGTGAAGAAACAAGGTTTGTATGAAGTATTGCAGAAGTCAAGGGGTAGGGGTTTTCAAGTTGGGTCGCATTAGTTGAGGGTCACGACGTGTATGGTTAAGGAGCCGCAGGTTACATAAGAGTCGCATGGATTAAGAAGCAAGGGGTGTAAAAAGAGTTGCAGAGATAAAGTAGCAGGTAATGTAAGAAGAGTTGCAAGGGTTGAAGAGCAGATATCACAAGCAGAGTTGCATGGGTGAAGAGGCAAGGGGAATAAGTATGGTTGCACAGGTTGAAGAGGAGGGGTTTTCAAGGAGCATTCGGATGAGTTGAAGATCAAGGAGTTTACAAAGGGTCGTATAGGCATGAAAGGTGAAAGGGTGTTAATAAGTCTTGAAGGGGTGAAGGTACAGGGTTGGTATGAAGTGTTACAGAAGTTAAGGGGTAGGAGGTTTCGAGTTAGGTGACATGGGTTGAGAGGGTCCACGTGTGAATGGAGGGTTGCAAAGGTTAAAGAGCCGCAATTTGTATGAGGATCGCATCGAATAAGAGGCAAGACGTGTAAGAAAAGTTGCAGAGGCATAGTAGCAGGTGTTTTAGGAAGATTTGCAGAGGTTGAAGAACGCATATAATAAGGAGAGTTGCATGAGTAGAGGAGCAAGGGGTGTAAGTATGGTTGCGGAGGTGGAAGAGCAGGGGTTTTCAAGGCGGATTGCATGGGTTGAAGATCAAGGAGTTTATAAAGGTTCACAAAAGTGAAGATTCCCCAGTTTGTATGAGGGTCGCATGGATTGCGGGCAAGGGTTTTAAGGAGAGTTGCAGAGTGTTGTTGTTGACAAGTGTTGTGAGAAGAGTTGAAGTGGTTAAGAGACAGATGGCATAGTGCGGGTTGCATGAATGAAGGGGCAAAAGGTGTAAGTATACAGATTTAATGCTTTCACGATGATCCATTATGATGAAATAAGGTATTTCGGGTTTCGATCGTGTACAAACTACAAAAAGATTTGTCGACGTTTCGCAAACGTTACAGTTCTCATTTTCAGGACTGGCCTAAAACTGAGGTTTTTTAGGTGTGGTGTTATTATATATGTTCACAACGATGCCTGTGATTAGTCGAGGATTCCAGTGTGGGGATTGGTGTAATCTGATTGGTCAATCAGTTAAACCAGAGGTTAAAGAGCATGAGTTCCAAGGAGAGTTACATGGGTTGGAGGTCAATGTATATATAGACAGTTTCAGAGGTAGAATAGGTAAAAGAGAGGGGTTAACAAGGCTTAAAGGGGTAAAGTTACAGGGCTTGTATGAAGATTTGTAAAAGTTAAAGGGTGGGGGTTTCAAGTTAGGTTGCATGAGTTCAGGGTCAAGGGGTGCAAGTAAATTTGCCGAGGTTTAGAATCCGCAGTTTGTATGAGGGTCGCATGGATTAGGAGGCAAGGGGTGTAAGAAGAGTTGCAGAAATGGAGTAGCAGGTGTGTCAAGAAGAGTTGCAGGGGTTGAAGAACAGATACCAGAAGAAGAGTTGCATCGTAAGAGAGCAGGGATTTTTAAGGCACATTGTCTGGGCTGGAGATCAAGGCGTGCTTTGAGGGTTGCAGGGTTAGGGAGCTGTGGTTTGCGTGAGGGTCATATAGATTAGGAAGCAAGTGGTGTAAGGAAATTTGCAGAGGTCGATCGGCAGGTGTTGCAAGACAACTTGCAGGGGTCAAGGGACAGATTTTACAAGGAGGATTAAATGGGTTTAGGGGTAAGGGGTGTAAGTATGTTTCCAGAGGTCAAAGTGTACAAGGGTTATCGGAAGGGTTGCGGGGGTTCAGGAGCAGGAGTTAATTCTGGAAACAGCGAAGGTGGCAAATTTCCTCTAATGAAGAAAGAAACTAGTGACTCTGAGATCGATCATATCAGATGTTGGTGCCCTGGGGGTGAAAAAACCTATCGAGGGCACTCGGGAGCCAGACGATGTTACAATATTTTTCGAGGGTTGCTCGCAAGCATAGCAATGGCACGGATAATGGGAATATCGTGAGGGGTGCCGAGGACGGGTTAAATAAACCCGTCTAGAGTCTAGACTCTGGTTTCTCGTGAAGATTAGAAAGATTGAGTTTTTTTATTCTTTGCGCTTGCTTGCACGAAACCTCTTCCAAACACTTAAATCAGTTTTTTATACTGATTTTGCAATTCGCTGTCTTGCCTTATTCAAACATTGGACGAGAAAGTTCAAAGATCTATTCATCCATTTTTTGCACTGGTTCTACAACTATTTTTTTGAAGAAGAGGTCTTTCTCACATATAGAGAATTCGAGATTAGAATATCTTGTAATCACTGGCAATCTCAGTTACACAGAGTTGAAAGTCTTTTCAAACCATTCGAATTCCTTGTAATTACTTGGTACATCTTAGCTTTTTTGTCATGATATAGAAAAAAGGGTTGAATTGGAATAAAATAACATAAAATGGAATAGACTAGAATTAATCGGCATGAGTCGGAATACATCGTATAAAATCGGGATGATATGGAATAAATTTAAAAATATGGAAAAAGCCTTAGAAATCTGGAGGAACTGGAATAACATACAACAAATCCAAATGGATCGGAATTGAATGGAGTAATAAAAAATAAGTCTGAATAAATCGGAATGAGTTGAAATAAGTGGAAATAAACAGTTATAAATCGGAAAACGTCCAAATTTATCTCAAGAAATCGAAAATATCAGAATAAATGTAAATAAAATGGAATATTTCAAAATAAACCGTAACGTATCAAAAGAAATCAAAACAAATGAGAGAAAATTTTAAATAATTGGAATAAGATAGAAAAAATAAAATAAATCGTAAAAAATTTGGATGACTCAAAACAAATATAATAAGTAGGGGAAAGCTCGAAGAAATTTGGAAAAACCAGAATAAATCGAAATGAATTGGAATAAAATGTGATAAGATGAAATGCAAACAAAAAAGTCGGCATGAATCAGTATACAATAGAAATAACTGAAATAAATCAGGATGATTTGGAATAAATTGGAACGAATAAAAAAATTAGAATAAATGGAAAGAAATAAAATGAATCGCAAGAAGATGGAATAAGTAGGAATAAACATCAACAAATCGGAAAAAATCCGAAGAAATCGGAATAAATCGAAATAAAATAGAAGAAAATGGAATGAATCAGGAATATTCGGTATGAATAGGAATAAAATAAAATTAATTGCAATAGATCAGAATAAATCTCAATAACTCTGGATAAATCGGAAAATATCGGAATAAAACGGAATGAATTAGAACAAACCCAAATAAATTTGAATAAAATCGTATGAAATCGTAATGAGTGTAAATTAACAGTAGCAAATCAGAAAATTTCCAAAAAAATCGGAAGCAATCGGAATGGATCGAAATAAACTGAAATGGAATGAGAATAGAATAAATGAAATATAAAAAATGGAATACGTCGGGAATAGTCGGTATCAATCAGAATCAAATAAAATCAAATGGAAAAAATTAGAATAAATCGTAACAAATTTAGATATGTAAAATGAGTCAGAATGAGTCCTGATAAATAGTGATAAATGAGAAAAGGGCCACAGAAATCGTAAGAAATCGGAATAAATCGAAATGAATCGGAAAGGAATGTAACAAAATGAGAATAATCGGAACAATTCGGTATAAATTTTAATGGACTAAAGGAAATTGGAAAAAATCGGTATGGTATGGACTGAATTGAATGAATTGCAATAAGTCAGAATAAGATCGAAAAAATAAGGATAAGTAGGAATAAATAGTAAGACATCGAAAAATTCCGAAGAAATCGCGATGAATTGGAATAAATTAGAATAAAATGGAATAAAGCGAAATAAATCGAAAAAAGTAGGATAAGTCGAAATAAGTCAGAATAATCTAGAATAAATAGAAATAAATGGGAATAAAATAAAATAAGTCTGAAAAGGTCGTAAGAATTCGGATTCAATCGTAATGAATCCGAATGGAATGTAATAAAATGAGATTAATCGGGAAAATTCGGTATCAATTGTAATGAATTAGAGGAAACTATGAAACAGTTCGGTATAGCATGGAATGAATGAAATAAATTGTAATAAGTCGCAATAAATAGTAATGAATCGAAAAAGTCCAGAGAAATCTACAGAAACCGCTATAAATTGAAATAAAATAGAATAGAATGGAATAAATCGAAGTAAATCAAGAAAAGTCGAAAAAATTAGAATAAGTCGAAATAAGTCGGAATGAAATGGAATTAAATAAAATAAGTCTGTAAAAACCGGAAGAAATCGGAATGAATCATAATATATCGGAATAGAACAAAATAACATTATTTAAAATGATATAATTGTTGATACGAATAATTGTTTGCTGCCTCCAAGCATTCTTTTTCATTTTCTGCTCCAATAAATGAATATAAAATGACTTTTATCTCTCGAAACATTCGCCTTTTGAATTCTTAACGATTCAACTTTATAATTCTGCATTATTTTTCGCTCGTAGTTTGCATTAATTTGCGATCATTTACAATGACATGCAAATTGGCAATCAATTTAGATAAAAAATTCGAACTTATTTACCAACGTTATGAGTTCGATGTATGTTAACTGGAAGTAGAGTGGGAGGAGAGCAGAGTGGAGGGGAGAGATGACGAAGAAAACTGTCTAGACTCACCTACGCTCGAATGGGGGTTGGAAAGGGGTGAAAACGCGACCCGACAGAGAAAGTTGTGTCGACGGAGCCGGGATCGTGAAACAAGGTGGGGGATAGTGAAAGTTCCGGCGCTCGATAACCCCCACCGCCAAGGTCACGGTCACGGCCTCCGCTGACTCCCACCACTTTCGCCTCTTCTTCAACCCCCAGACGATTATCAGGACGATACGAAATCGTCGACCCACCTTCCCCTTCCTTTCCCTTCCCTCCTTCCTTCCTTCCTTCCTTTCTTCCTTTCTTCCTTTCTTCCACTCTTCTTTTTACGCCCTGGGTCATTTGACTTTTCTATAGCTCTCTTTTTTCTTTTCTTTTCTTTGTTGTTTTGTTCCGTGGTCGTTGTCACCCTCGAGTCGATAAAAGTACAGTGCTATATTTTATAGAGCTGACCCTCCCTTGTTATTGATGCGTGTATGGCATGAAATTCGAGGGAAATGAAAAACATTGTTGTTTTGTAGAAATAATACTTAAGGGAGAGATGAAAAGTATTTAGAATTTGAATTTGAAGTTGAGGGTTTTCGGAAGTGTGACCCACCCCTCAATATGAAACTGGGCGGGTCCATATCAAGTCACATGTAGAAAGTCTCACCTGTGGCGAGTCTCTCTTGCGGCAAGTCTCAAATGTTGCAAGTCTCACTTGTGTTGAGTGTCTGTCGCGGCATGTCTCTGTGCGTTAAGTTTCACCTTTGGAAAGTCTATGTCGCAGCAAGTCTCTTTGCGGCAAGTATCCCTTGCGTCATGTCTCTTTGCGGCACGGCTCACCTGTGGCAAGTGTCCCTTGCGGCAAGTCTATCTCGGTGCGATTCTCTTTGCGGCAAGTCTCACCTGTGACTTGGCGTACCTGTACCAAGTCCAAACTGCGGCATGTCTATTTGCGGCAAGTCCTACCTGTGGCAAATATCACCTGCGTCAAGTCCAACTCGGTGCAAGTCTTTTTTCGGCATTTCTCTTTGCGGCAAGTTTCACCTGTGACAATTCTAACCTGTAACTAGTCCAAACTGCGGCAAGTCTATCTCGGTGCGATTCTCTTTGTGGCAAGTCTCACCTGTGACATGTAGTACCTGTACCAAGTCCGAACTGCGGCATGTCTCTTCGCGGCAAGTCTTACCTGTGGCAAGTATCACCTGCGGCAAGTCTATCTCGGTGCAAGTCTCTTTGCGGCGAGTTGCACCTGTGACAAGTCTAACCTGTATCAAGTCCAAACTGCGGCATGTCTCTTTGCGGCAAATCCTACCTGTGGCAAATATCACCTGCGTCAAGTCCAACTTGGTGCAAGTCTTTTTTCGGCATGTCTCTTTGCGGCAAGTTTTACCTGTGACAAGTCTAACCTGTATCAAGTTCAAACTGCGGCATGTCTCTTTGCGGCAAGTCCTACCTGTGGCAAATATCACCTGCGTCAAGTCCAACTTGGTGCAAGTCTTTTTTCGGCATGTCTCTTTGCGGCAA
>WSXT02009694.1:0-14683 GCA_011762715.2 Neuroterus valhalla | reverse complement strand
CTTTAAACGCGTTTTTCTCAAAATCATAGTTTCGAAGTCGGTGTTCACTCTCCTGAAAAAACTACTGAACCGATCGTCCTCAAATTTGGTACACACTTTCTACATACATATTGTCAGGGTCCAACGGTCTTTATTCTTTATTTTCCCGACATTAAGGGTGTTCTCCACTCACAAAATGGCGAAATTTTACGTAAATAATCACATTTTACGCTTAGAACGACCATCAAAAATCTAAAGATTGAGAAATCTATGATTACACACCGTTGGACCCAAGAAAAACATATATTTTAATGAAAAAAATTTACCCAATTGGATTATAGAACTCCACGTTGAGATATGATGAACATCGCAAATAAGAGACGTCATCGTCAATCTGCTGCCACTGGCTTATTTCTTCATATTTTTATACCAAAATTTGAGAGAATGTTCTTAAAATGTTACTTTATAATATGCTTAATACTAGAACAAATGTACTTTTGTAATATACCCAAGAAAAATTCATGAAAAAACATTTTCTTAGACCCTACTTCCCCCTTAACCAACAGTGTGCAGTTCGGAATTTCATTCTTACTACCAAGGTAGTTTTAGTCTCGCGAAGGTGATTTCAATGGATTTTCAAACAGTAGAGTTGAACAAATATGATTCAAGGAACGAGTAGGATTCAAGAATAAAAACGACGTACGTTTTTCTGAAATTTTTGTAATAATTCGGAAGTTAGCTGTTACATTTTTCGCTGAGAATCGATTTATTTCGGTAACAAAATTCTTTGATTCGATTAGAACAATATAACTTATTCATTCACACTAAAAAATGATTGTTTACAGTTGAGAAATGAAGTATCGAATTCTCTTTCAGGAATTCGAAAAGATAGAATTATGTCATTTTCAAAATTCGCAAGTCTAAAGAAAAATGATAATTTGTAGCCACCCAGCGGATGATATAAAAAAGGGTATAAAAGGAAAAACGTTCCTTTTGGGAAGCTCTACCAAATGATCTTCATAGATATTTGATTTTTCTAAAAAAAAAGTCGAAAAATCTAATTTTGGTCGCACAAAAAACGATGGAAAAAAGAAATTCTCATCTCCTGGTCAAACTATGCAAGGTACGGGAGAATGTAAATGAAGAAAAATCAGGCAACAAAAAAAGATCTACAAATTTGGTAGAGTTACCTTTTTGATAGGACAAAGAGTTCTTGCTTCATTAACAAAAAACATATTGAAAAGGAAAAAATTGAACTCCCGGACGATTGTCACAAGCTTAGCAAAAAATAAATAGACACAAGTTCTTTGCCAGGAAAATATCTTTAAATGTGTGATCAAGCTTTTTTCGACAGAATACGAAGTTTTCATTTCAATCAGGAAGAATAACTATAAAAATTGTATAATAAACTTTTTGAAAAAATGACGAAGGCTAAGACAGAAGCTTCATGTATAAAAGTTGTTCACCTGAGAAAGATCTATAAATTCGTTATAATTTTTGCGATTGGACGCATAGTTTTTTTTCAATCGTTTAAAATGAAATAAAACATGAAACAATTGAATTTCTAGAAAAAGTACACAGTATATGAAGAAAATTGAGCAACAAAACTCCTCCACCGTTGTGGACAAATTTGGATCGAGTTCGCAGCACGAGACACGACATGAGAATGTATTTGTTGAAGCCGGAGAAGCTTTATCAAAAGAGAATTCACAATCATTAAATTAAAGTTGTCCTAGGCGCGCTCAAACTTGCAAGCGAATCGAGCCACGCACCAGACACGCGATGAGAATGTGCCCGCCTGGCAGGCAGATGTTTTTGGTTAGAGATCAAATTCTCTTCCTTATCCGTACCTTTAGTCGTTTTGAATTGTACTTTTCTAACTGATAATTGAATATTTTGTCAAAAATGTATGTATTCTTTTGTGAGTTTATCCCCTTATTAGAAAATATAGATCCTCGATTGAGAATGTAACTATTTGGTTGAACTTTATCTGAATGGTGAAGACCGCCTTCTGGATTTCACGTTTCCTGAAGTTGTGGAATCTTTCGAAATAGATATAGGAAGTTACCAAGAACTCTGTAGGTTTAACTTTCACAAAACTTCTTCGACGGCTACTTAAGCAATTTTCTCCCCTTGCTCTTGTTCTGTTCGCAATATTATTCCCAGAAATATTCATGAAGCTGAAATTATTGTCAATGACAATTAAGGGACTTTGGGCTCTCATTTCATGCTGAACAAAGTTTTTTTAAATAGGTAGTAAAACAAGCAGTAACGCTCCAAGTAAAACGGTAATGGTCTGAATGAACCTCTTACACTGTGCGAGTGTACAGTGTCCCCCTCTACTGTGTCGCTCAGTTCATGAGTTATGGGACCAACGTCGCCCTTAATCCTACGTTCTTTTTGTCATTTTAAACTCAAAAAGACGAATTTCCAAATAAATAAATTTTTTAAGGCAACAAGGCTAATGTTAACCGATCAGGTAAATTTTCCTTTTTAATATGTGAAGTTCCTCTACAAAAGGACACATTTCCAAAAAAAAAGTCCAGTTTTCGTCTAAAAAAGATGAGTCAACAAGGCGAATTTTTCACAGGAATATTACAGTAGTAGAATCGAGAATGGACTTGGCTTAGTCTTAGTATTGTATCTTGAAAAAATTTTTCCGTAAATTCACTAAAATATTGCATTCTCTGTTTACACTTCTGTAATCAGTCCTGTAAATGTATGTAAAAGTTAGACAATGTGTCAGAATTATATATCATATTTAATTTACTTTTGGAGATAATAGAAATACACCTTTGTACTCATTAGCGATATACAGAAATATATTCTTCCTCCAGCGTAACTAGAAGCAACCCACTAAGTTCAGTTGTTAAAGGTTGACTCTATCATAAGCTCGACTAGATAAAAAGTCATCTTCGCGATTTCTATTCTTCATATGCGCTCTGCTGGATCTGTGTTTCCGCATCGAGGTAGAACTGGAAAGATCAGAGGGTTAGAGATAAAATAAAAGTCAGGGACATAAGTAGGAGGTATACCCCAGGAATGAGTCTTGTAAATCTTGCTCGACCTCTCGTTAAAGAAGGCATTAAGAGGCACCAAGCCGCACATTCCGCTCGGTGAATCCGCTTGTTCCTGTTGCGAATCGTACTTGTGAGTTTTACGAACAGGAAATGAACGAATGGTCCAAAACATGAATACGCAATCTCCTCCTTCCAATCTGACTCTCTCTAAACTTGATCTACACAAGGCGTTGACTATCAACGATAGTCCGGAGTCCAGTGTAAATATAAAGATACATGTACCTATACACATAAAATTTATCGAGCACCTGCACAAAAATAGTAGAAAATGCAATGGAAGCACTCCTGAGCATATTGAGAAACCCTAAATAAGTCCTAAAAAGTTACTGCTGGTGTCGTAAAGATCGAAGAACAGAGAGTCGCAAAGCATCTACTCACGCGAAACTTTGAGGTCCTCAAGATCATTCCGGGTTGAAGAGAATTTCGAACTTTACTTCGTTCCTTCCGTGTCATTCTTTCGACTTACGAAAAAGGTCTTCTTTGCTGATGGCATAGACGGAAAACTTCGAATGATTTATTGTACATTATATAGAGAAATTATTTCATACAATAAACACTTCTAGTCAGTTGATTGCGAGAGCTAAGGCATCAGCTTTGGACCGACGCGCGCTGTCTGGTTGCAGGTTCGATTCCCACCTTGCACTCTTGAAGAGCTTCGGCGCGCCACGGAGAATCGGAAGTCCCCTTAAACTGTAGGTCCATATATCCCTAAGCAAGTGGTGATCTGTACAAAGGAATAAAGGGAAGGTTATGCAGAGACTCTCAAACCCGAAACAGTGAGACAGCATGAACGGAGATTCCATTTCACTTTCCTATACATGAATTGCAAAAGTTATAGAGAACATTTCTATTACCGTCACATTCATTTGAAGAAATTCCTATTCGCAAGGTGAGAACTTACAGTTTCTAAATAAAATAATTTCAATGAATTGACTAAAACACTTTGCTGATAATTATTATATAGTACTATATGGAAGTATATCGACCAAGATTGATAGAAAATTTTTTTGAGTCCTTATTGGAGATGTGCCTACGACCAATTCAAAAATTCAGCAGTTGGATTGACATACGCATGAATAAGAGTTGAAAATTTGTCATCAGGTCACAAGCTATTACCATGATTAGAAGAGTTACAAATAAGACTGAAATTGCGATATCTATCAATGCCATAGTACCCATCGTCTTGCAAGACCTGGACATATCAGGAACCAGATAAAAGTTAAGTAAACACGATTGGCATGCAATTCCTGCATACTTTGTCAGATGAAACACGGATGGACATACAAGGTAATGAGTGAGTCCTCGAAGAATGTTGATTGGATAAAACATTTTTCGACAAGAGGTGAAAGGTTGCATACAGGAAAGAACACTAAAAAAAGCATGTTCCAAATATGTGGATGAGACTCCAAAGACAAATCGAACTCAAAGTTATGGAAACGCAAAGGCTGGGCTGAAAAAGTGCATGCATATAGGAAAAGCGGAAGATGTGTGCAATAATGGGGATGTCTAGAGAAGACTTGTTTATAAGAAGAAGATAGACGCTCGAAACAGGAGATTTCGAATACTGGTGAACTTACGAAAAGGAGGTTTCCTCTTGGATTCCCATAATGGTTTCGCTCAATTCTAGATGAATCTAAAAAGCACTCCTTCTCTCCTTCCCCATACATCTCAAGCTCGAAACATTCATCACCCATCTCATGGTCGTGAAAGGACTCTGCGGTGGTTGTTGTACCAATGTTCAATATATATATATATATATATATATATATATATATGTGTGTGTGTGTGTGTGTGTGTGTGTGACGTGCGCCGAAGAAAGGGGGCTTACTCTAGAAAAATTGAAATCGAGATTTTTACACCTCCTGATCCTTTATGTGCTGCTCTTTTAATTGAAATAATTGAAAATGAATTTCGAGCGTTATTATTGCTGATAATTTAATTTTCAGTTTCCCTCTCTCACACAAGTCGCGTGTATCGGGTCGACTTTGACCATCAAACATTAACCTCCTTACGGTTCTTATTCCCGTTTTCAAATTCTTCAGTTTTCAATTTTCTTCGAATTGAATGCACTGTCCTGCATTTATCTAGACCCAACTCCATGTAGATGCCATTTGAAAACTGTCTTGTGACATTGATCACTTTCTGCAGTTTCTGGTTGGGACTAGCGTACAGCTTTAGGCCATCTATTTGAAGATGATGGGTCAGTATATGACCATCCTTATCATCATATACTTTTATTCATGAGTCATGCTATTCAGTGTCATGCTCAATGGATTCATCGCTAAACATAACAATATTGCACTGAAGGATACTATGAAAGATAATCGTCGTAATGCGTATTGAACTGATTATCTTTGGTCTTTGATTTGTGTTTCCGAAGCATCATCGCATGACCTAGGAGGTCAATGATGCGTTGGAAAATTGTCTGAATTGCTTTTGTTATTTCTTCCAATTGAGGAACTTTGAGATCTAGCTGCATATTCCGCTATTTGCTCAGTTCACGATAAAACCTTCTCTCATCTGCCTGAAAGACCCAATTTTGCAGCCTTCTTGAACTACTCTTATTGTGTCGACGCAGTTTGACAGTAAGATCACCATGACTCTGCCGATAATAATCTATATTCTCATAGGATAATGTAGTTGTCAGTGTGTTAATGTTCCAAGAGTAGACATTCTAAGTATTATGCTTACCAGCTTTCTGATACTATTTCCTTCTTTAAATTGGGTCAGTCGATCCAATTTGCACCCTACTTTGCTGACATCCATACCCAACCTGATTTTCTATGGGAGATCTTGTTCCTTCCTTGTCGCATGCAGATCCTTTGTGATGAACATTTTTAGCAAAGAATGCCTTCTCGTTATTTCTGCATTCCTGAACTCCAATAGAGCTCGACCGAGATTACTTTCAAGGTGCTGCAACTTTTTCTAGGATTTATAAGTTCAAATAAACTTGAACGTTGATGTCCGGATGAAGTTTTCGTAAACTTGCCCTTGCTCCTCTTCATCTCAACCATCTAAACATTCAGCTCCGATTACCTCTCCACTATCCACTTCTTTCGCAGGGATTTCATTATTAGGAAGCTGTTGACCTGCCTGCATTTCAATTGTAGATATTTCGGCCCCTAAAAGCAATATGTAAAGAGATATTGAGTGATTCTGGTCTGCTAGATTCTGTTCCTTCATCCTTGCGGCTAGATGACTACAGCCTCTTATATGATGTATTACATTATATCATCATTTTTCATTCATTTTTTTATTCAATCCTTCTTTCATCATTTTCATTCAATATATAAAATATAGAGGGAAAGAAACTTTGTTCTAAACAGATGTCCGAAAGCTACCTCAGGTGTTTTTATGTTGTAATCTATTTCACCCTTTTCTGCTGTTCAATCTGGCTTTGTATGCATAGAGCTTCTTTATTTATCTTAGATCAAAAAGAAAAATGATTATAATTATTTTGATCAAGTCTTTTTAACGTGGTTCGATAAGAACGACCATTTCTGGTTAACGAATGATCCGATTGTATACAAATATAGCCATATAACGCATTAAAAAATTATCACGGTATGGATAAAAATGTTCCCTAATCAATTGTGCTGAATTGGTGTTTCATGAATCTATACTCAAAGTCCTTTGATAACTGACCTAAAAAGCTCAAAATGTGGATATTTATTTCGTACTAAAAGATTATCATATGAATGAAGGTCCAGCATGTTGAGTAGTATCATTTATCGAAATGATGCCTATGCAAAGGCATTATGGAACCGAAGAAGTTTGAAGAAGTTGATGATGAGCTTCAGAGTATTAAGATATGCAAAATTTATGCTTCAATGGAACTGTTCGAGTTCCCTCAATATATTGAAAACAAAAAATTTTAACTGAATGAAGCAAAACATCAATATCGTAAAATGTGAAGGTGTGCCAAAACAATATACATTTTTTATTTTGAATGTTGTTTGTCAGTAAATATGGTAATCTGCTAGTATGGTTAAAGAGATAACACTTTTCCCTATCCTACAATCACAAGCACTTCTTTTTCCTCGAGGAGAAATAAGATTTTCTTTTCAAACTGCGGACCTATAGTTGGTTAGTATAGGAATCATCTATTGAGGGAGTCCGATACCTCATTATAATTTCAAAACCTGCTCTCCGTAAATGTCATCCACGCGAGAAAAACTTCATTGGAGCTCGACTCACCGCTTCTTCCAGTCAGCCTCGGAGCCAATGGTGCCTTGCCAGTTGGTTCTGAAATCAAATTCATCGAGTCGCAACATTCTCTCTCAGGAAAGTCGCTACCTTTGACGGAACTCAATAAGAGGATGGTCAGAGTAGAGAGCACCAAACATGTCAGGGGAGGCCTGACACGTGATATCCATCATGATCAAGAACCTTTACCCCAATTTCACTTTCCTGACACTTCCTTTTCCTCCCATCTCATCCTTTATCCCTTAGCTTCTCAGGTTACCTGGAAATCTCTTCTCTGGAACTTTTATAGTGACTTTACCGTCGAAAGTTTATTTCTTCTCCATGTGGGTCATCTTCGACCTACACAAGATCGAAAATTCGCACTTCAAACACCTAATCCACTCGCATAGGAGCCACTTCTTCTTCCCCTTAAAATTACTTGCATTATCTCAACCAAAGATAAGGGGAAAATATAAAAAAAAATGAAGGAACAATCCCAACACTTTTGCACTTGCATCGAGAAAAAAATCACGCTAAGGAATGGAAATCGTATGTATAAAAGGATCCTGTGATGGAATATATCTTAATGGAGTAATATGTATTTAATTTATTGATAGAACGCGAAGATATGTGAGGATGATTATCACACGTGAGAGACTTTCGTAAGGGAGTAATAAGGAGCAATTCAACCGACCGGCACGACAAACCGATGCGGTAATAAGGGGATCTACAAGTGGTTCCACCGAGACTCACCCCACGCTCGGTGTCTCGACGCCCAACAATAGGTGGTTGTGCGTTGTTGAACCGGCGGGAGTGAGGCGCTCTTCTTCATCCTCCAATCGACGACCTCACACCACCCTTGCTGTACTGATACTACCACGTGAGCAAGAAACTCGACGGAGTCCGAGTGACACCGAGTGATTCTGAAGCATGAAACTTTCTAGGCTCGCCCTGATAGCAGGCCACGAACAACCCTCCTTTCACGAATACGGTATTCCTGACCTCGTTCCTAGGTTTGTTGGGGACGGTCACGGATAAGCATGGGTGTAGCGAACTGACACGAAGAAAGTCGTTGTTGTATGTACAGGCTACGTAAGTAGCCCTGGTGGCGCCAACTGTCGGCTAGCTCCTGAAGAAGTCGGGTACCTGGCAATGGCAGATATCATGTGCTCTGATACGGATAGCGCAATAATTTCAACATTAATAAAAGAACTAATCATTCCAAACCAATGTGTTGTGATGTTTAGTAACTTTAATTCTCTTCTGAATAATTTGACTTCAAACCTGAAATAATTTAAAATGAGAGAAGTTTATACTTCAAACTAATTTTGAACTCTTTGAACTACAAAACCCTCTAGGAAAACTTCAAGCAATCAAGTAATTAATTACTTAACGATTTAGGGTTCCAATTTGGAACTGTCTTATTCGAATATGAATTTATTTATTTTTCATTAACTGAAATTCAAACTGAGGTTTGAAATCCTCCAATCTAAATGACTCTTGACAAAAGATTGTTTCAACTTCCAAGTTCATTTCGATTGTGCAAAGAATATTTTAGGCCTCTGACTTGAGCCAATCATTGGAACTTTTCGACATTTTCATTTTAACGATGCAGCTATTATTATGCTACTATTTTCCGCAAAAATTACACTCATGCCAAGATTTTCTCAAATTCTTTGCAGCTCTTTTCCAATTTTGCCTTAATATATATTTTGCAAATTCTTTGCTGATTAGCTAAAATAATATATACGCCAATTCTAGAATCCTAATTTAGAAGCTTTCGAACATTTTCAGAATATTTTAATAGATTCCAAAGATATTTAGAAGATTCCATAGCGTTTTAAGGCTTTCAGATTCTTCATTCCACAAAGATTTCAGAAAGATTTTTAAGATCTTCAAGGTTTGGAAATATTTCAAAAGATTTGAAATCATTTCACAAGTATTTCAGAAGGTTCAAAAACACTTCAGAAGATTTCCAAGATGTTCAAGATTCCACAAAGATTTCAAAGAGTCCAAAGATTTCTGGAGATTTCAAAGAAATTCACGAAGAATTCGAGGAATAGAAGCAGCTTATGCTGAACCTCTTTCTTTTGTGTTCCTATTGTTGACCTAATGTTTTCATTGATTTATGTGATCTGGGTTCACAAAAAAGATCTTTTTCTATTATTTTTATGTTATTATGACTCAATAAAGATTTGAAAACTCTGTAGTTTTCAAGAGTTTTGAAAGATTTCAAATTTTTACGAAGCTTCTAAGATTCTGTAAACATTTTTGAGACTTTTAAGATTCCAAAAGGTATCAAAGAGTTCAAAAGTATTCGGAAGATTCAGGGTCGGCGTCACAATTTTTTTTTGAGTGGGTAGTAAGAAAAAGGCTGGAGGAGGGCTCCCATGGATAATGTCTTACAATTTATTTTGATAGAAAATATTAGGATTTAGGGTTTTGTGCGATAATTCCGAGTGGGTATGTACCCACTGGGATATTTTCTGAGTGGGTACCACTACCCATACTACCCACGTCAACCTTCGGCCCTGGAAGACTTCCTAACAACTCGAAAATATTTTGAGTGTTGTGTGGTTGTGTGTTGCAGCATACTTGCGAAAACCATTTTCAGCTTCACAACTACAAGTTGTACTAAGTTTTACCGATCTATCAGACATCGGCTATAAAAATTGTTCCAAAAAAATACATTCAAAAATAAATTCTTTTCGAGTAAAAGCATGATTATTTTAAACACATTGTTGTATTCACATTTCTTGAAAACATGCTTCAAAGTCGTATTTAGAGTGTAGAAAAAATATTCTATGAAAAATCTCCTTATTGATTTTTTATTCGGGAACTGTCTCAGAAATAAACAACTCATGATTGACATCAATTTTAAAATGTATACATTTTTTTCAAATTAGCCTAATGTGTGTGATTGATTTCATTTATTCTTGAACATTCTTATTACTGTGTACTTTGAAATTGAGAAACTTTTTAGGTTATGCAGATCTTCAAAATTGCCGCTACTTTGACATCATGAATACATATTTTTTTCCTCTTGCTTTCAGCACCTGGTGTGGATTCAATACCTTTTCCAGTTATTTTAGTGTTAAATCCCTCGAGGGGTTATTTTTGAACCTCGTTAGCATGAAAGCTTTTTACGAGTTTTTTGCATTGTCTGAAACTTTTAGGCTGAAAAATGCTTATTATCACTTCCTAAAATCCTTCTCGTACTATGATAACCATTTTTTCTTCTTTTATGACGTTTAAATAAATCGAAAAGCTTTGAGACTTTCATATTATTACTCGCGTGAGCCGGTTGTGGGCTGTCAGAGCAGCCTCACTATTTAAAATTAAATCCGAGAGATGGTGCGAGCGAAGCGCGCCAGAGGTACTTACCTAGCCTATGGTTTCCCAAGACAAATAAAGTGGATGAATAGAAAATGTCTACTTTGGATGGGATCATCGCAAAAAAGTCTAAAAACTAGTTTTTTTTACTTTTTTGAGAGTTTTTTGCGTTCAACTCTTTACAGAATAAACCTTGGCAGAAACTAATAGCACAATGGATTTAACGAGAAAAAAAAACGTGAAAACCATGCCTAATAAATCCAGAATTGATATTAAACTAGCCATAAAGCCATCAAAATATACTTTGATGTATAAATCTACTCATATTGGCAAAGAAAACTTCAACCGCGGGTCAGTGGCGCTGCGGCATCAAAACAAATCTGGCTGCTTGGGGGACAGCCCACAAGAAGGCTTATTGCATTTCATCTGGAAATATGATTGAGGGCGAAAGAGTTCTAATTTCGGGTTTTGCGATTATTTGTCCAATCTAATATGTGTATCGACTTGCTATTTTCTCTATGTTTACTAACAAGTGTCTTGTCATCAGAATTTAGCCCAGTCAATAGAGACATTTGAACAAAAAATTTTGGAGCCTAATTTTTTTACGTAGAAAGTTTTCTTCAGCGTTCACGATTTCGCTTGGGTTTTGCTGGATATCGGCAATAAGTATGATGGATTCGAAAAAATTGGTTGAATAAAAAATGTAGGGAATACAATTCTTTACGAAGTTGTTTTCTACCATCTTTGTGGTAAAATAACAATCACGCAAGTTAACCTTCAATAGTCACACCTTCGCTGTGGGACATGATGGTATACGTTGTGAAGCGATAAATTATACGTAAAGTACTTTAATTTGTTATTAATTCATGACTGTTTTTCGAAGAATCACTCTTTCTTCAAATCGCGCTGGGTGTACTTCACCCAGTGTGAATATTTAGGGTTAACACAAAAAAAAAAACGAAAATTCAAGATAGCGGATCTAGCGTACACAAATTCAAGGGCAACACTAAGAAACCTTCATCTTGACGCTAAAAGAAAACTTCGTACGTCAAAGAATCGGACCCCAAAATTTTTCCTATGTACAGGCCTTTCTGGATCTCCATTGGCTGAGCTAATTTGCATCCTCAAGATTCCCCCCTCTTCGCCATTCTGAGCTTTTTATCTACTAATACTATCTGTCCAGCATCATTTTCAATGTTCACACTGGCAATTAAAAATTTGGGCACTTTGTGGAAAATTAAATTAAATCTGTTGCTATTTTTTTTTGGTTTTGCGATTGACAACACACTAGCAGCCACTGGTATTATTCACTTTTCTATGTTTTTTAGAAAATTCCATTTCCGTGCACTTATATTCACATTTTGGATATTGCAAGAAATCTAAAATATGTTTTAAAATATGTTAAAAGTTATCCATTTATTCGAAGAAAAATATAATTGAGTTGATCAATGCGAAGAGCACATGTGAACTATGCTGTAGGTTATCACTTTTCGAAAAGAGTAGAGTAATAATGATTTATTGTTAAGAAACAAATTATTTGAACAATTTATTATCATTGCTAATAATATTTTCTTTGCTTGATGATAGGAACTTGCGGTTTTTTCTCAATTTCAAACTTTTTGCCCACTTTCCACTTGAAGTGAGTTGATATTTTACTTAATTTAACAAAAATAATTGTTAAAACAAATCATTATTATTAATACCTATCTTCGCTCAGACTAGTGCTAAAAATTTGCGGTTTTTTTCTTAACTATAAGCTCTTTATAAACTTTCCACTTAGTAGGGTAATAATTATTGCCAGTTAACAAACATGCATATTTAAACAATTTATTATTGTTTATAACCATTTTCTTTTAGATAGGTGCTAGAAAGTTGTGGTTTTTTTCTGAAATGTTTAACTTTGCTTTACCTTTTTAGTTGGGAACAAACTATAAATAAACATTAGAGAGAATCATATTTTAAATAGTATTGTATTGTTTTGAGTAGATTTTTTTTCTTTTTCCCAATGTTCAAAAAAATTATTTTAAACAAAACAGCTCCTATACGAAAGGGACGAAAAGAAAGAATGGAATAATTAAAAGTAGGTGGAAGAACCTCACTAAAGTCTCTCAGTCATCACTTTAAGGAAACGTTGTATTCAATATGGTCCATGTAGAAAATTTGAAGCAAATTTCGAATATCTGTTTTATTCCAGAAAAATATATTCACCAAAAAAAAAAAATTTTTGAAAATTAGATTTTCACTAATATTTATTTATTGTTTGTTAAAACTAAAAAGGTGGAGCAGAGTTCAACATTTCAGAAAAAACCACAACTTTCCAGCACCTGTCTCAGAGAAAATGGATATAAACAATAATAAATTGTTTAAATAAGCATGTTTGTTAACTGGCATGAATTATTTCCTCACTATAAGTGAAAAGTTGATAAAGAGCCTAATAGTTTAGAAAAAAACCGCAACTTTTTAGCACTAGTCTAATTAGAGAAGATAGGTATTGACAATATTAATTTGTTTAAACAATTATTTTTGTTAAATTAAATAACATATTAACTCACATCGAGTGAAAAGTGAGCAAAAAGTTTGAAATTGAGAAAAAATCACAAGTTTCTATCATCAAGCAAAGAAAATATTATTAGCGATGATAATAAATTGTTTGAATAATTTGTTTTTTAACATTAAATTATTATTACTCTACTCTTATTGAAAAGTGATAGAAAGTTCAAATTTTTTGGAAAAAACTGCAACTATGTGGTATTAATCTAGAAAAAGATAACTATAAACATTCACAATTTTTTTATACAATTTTTTTTGTTAAATTGAAATAAATATCACCCACTCCATGTGAAAAGTGGACAAAAAATGGTAAATTTCAGAAAAAACCGCAATTTTATAGCATTATTCTAAGAGAATATTGTTATGAATAATAACAATTTGTTTAAACAATTTTTTTTTGATTTTCAATGATTTTTAACTCGCTCTAACTAAAACGCTGAAAATAAGTTGAAAAATTCTGAAAAAAACTTAACTTTCTAACCCTTTTCTAAGAGAAAGTTGCTAAAAACAATAATGAATTGTTGGAACAATTTGAATAAACATCTAATTATCAGTATGAAGTAGTATATCATTTATGTGAAAAATTCTGCGTTAAAAAAACCGCAAAAAAATCATAATTAGAGCCAAAAACTTGAAAAACTCATTTTTTTGTGGATTCGAACAAATTTCCGGGCGTTTTGCGTAAAAATTCGAAAAAAAAATTTTTGGACCACCCTAAATTGTACATATATACATATACGAAAGCTTTTTAAGCTTTCAAACATCAAACAATGTCGGTGCGGTCAGCCGTCTGTAATTGTTGATCATTTATGCACACATTTTTTATTTTTGAATATGCGAGTACAGACTATGCTGTTTGTTTCAGATATTCTTCATTTGCTTAATTTTTCATGACTAGTTCAATATCAATTCTGGACTTATTATATATGTTTTCCACGTAGTTTTTTTCTGTAGAATCCATTGGTGCTATCGATTCCTCCCAAAATTTAATAAAGAGTAAAACGCCAAAAATCCCCAAAAAGTCGAGAAAACGAGTTTTTCAACATTGCCGCGATGACCCCATCAAAAATTGACATTTCTCATTTATCCTTTCATTTGTCACAAAAAACGATATATTTTCCAAAAAAAGAATTTGTGCAGCCATGTATTTGAACAAAATTATCGCATTTCGAAATTTTTTGTTTGTTAGATGATTTTGTCAGGTTAGAAAAACTCACTCTGATGATTCGAAAAAATTCATACAGTTTCCTCGATAGGAGTAGTATATGCCTGGTTTTCGTCGCTGCGACATCATTATGCGTTCTTGAGGAAAAAAAAAATATTGTAAAATTATGGTTTTTAGTTCACATATATACATAGGTTAGGAAATGGTGGCTACTCATATGGCCAAACTACCTCTTAGATAGTGTGAAAAAGATGCTACGTGTTTTCTTTCTCAAGTTGCCTTTCCTGCGAAACAGTTGACTGATTCGATTGGAGACATTCGAGATAAGCGTGGTAAATCCAAACATGAACAGATACAAAAGATAACAATAACAACTTGATAATAGAATTTT
>WSXT02009683.1:0-14683 GCA_011762715.2 Neuroterus valhalla | reverse complement strand
AACCATTTTTTCTGACTCAGGGGGTCTCAAAACGTGGAGATTTCATTAAATCCGCGAAAGTCAATTTTCACATAAAAATAATACCTTCTCATTCAGAATAAATGGTGGAAAACTGAATTAAAAATGAAAAAAACTCGATTTCCGGAAAAACGAGAAACCCAGGGGAGAAATGAAACAACGAAATTTTTCAAATCAAATATGCGCTTATTGGTTATCAATACGCGTTTCCCTCGTTTTGATCGTAAAAATAATACTAAAAATCTGCCCGCTGCGCGGGCACATTCTCATCGCGCGATTCGCTCGCAAGTTTAAGCGCGCATAGGACGCGCGTCTTTCGGATCTCGCGCTTCGCGCTCGATGGTAATCTCACCTCGCACTCTGCGCTTGGTTATGAATTTACCTCACGCTACGCGTTTGGCCTTTGTACCTCCCTAGAGTTTATTAAAGAACTTGTGAAACTCAAAAGCGAAATGACGACTACTTCAATTTGATTAGCATAAATTCTCTTTTGTTGAAGCTTCTCCGACTTTAACGAATATTATTTTATTCTTATAGCTATTTTTCTCGATTGAAATGAAAACTTTATATCCTGGTAAAGAACTTGTATCGATTTGATTTCTCCTGAGCTTGTGTCAATTGTCCAAAAGTTCGTTTTGTTCATTTTGTACATGGTCGAGTTCGTTACCCAGCTTTTTTTGATCAAAAGTAGAAGAGGGGAAGAATTTTGAAAATTTGTTTGGACTTTTTTTTCCAAGACTGAAAAATTGTAAGTCAGGCTTCTTGAAGTACGTAAAAAGTGGAAAAATTTATACGAATATATTTTTGATAAAAAAAATTGCCATAGTTGTGGCATTTTCAAAATTCAAGAATATAAGAAAAAAGGAGAGAAAAATGTTTCTTTCTATGAGCCCTATGAAATCGTTTGTAAAACTTTTTAAATTTTCTCAAAAAAACGAAAATTACAATTTTGATCGCACAAAAAGTAATGAAAAATAAAAAATTCCAGTTTAAGAGCAAAATTGTTCTTCGAAAGAACATCTCCAAATTTACTATTGAATACTAACACAAGTTTTTTGTTTTTGATCTATGAGTAAGTTCCGAAAGTTGGCTAAGTTTTCGCGAGTTGAAGTGAAAAAGAAGATCAATTTTCGATTTTAAGAAAAACTAGGCGCTTATCAAACATGCGGTAGGAATGGAGTTTCAAATGCGTGCTAAGGAAGAATGACGTATGTATATACACGCATTCGAAACTCCCCTTCTAAGACATGTTTCAAATACACGTATTACTTTTACATAATTATTTGAGGAACGTTTATATTCAGTATTTGTTAAGCAACGAAAGGAACTTAGTTTCTTCCACGTGTCATTCGACACGTTCTGTTTTTCTACTTCTATTACGAAGCGGAAATAAAGTATCAAAAATCGTAAAAATAGTCCGATTTTTGCGATTCAAAATTTTCTGTAAAGCTAATAACAATGACATATCAAAGGTGTAAAATTGGTTGAAAAAGTTGTCAAATTTCAGGAAGCTCCATTCGCGTGAAATCGCGAGGTCGTGACGGTCTTAAGTCAATAACGCTTTTCAGCGTCATAGTAGCAATATACTTTTTGTGGATTTTCTCTACCCACGTATTCTCTCTACCCTCGTATAAGGATCTTTGTTCCAATATATTTTCCGGTAAGAAAAAGATATTCAATGAAATTCTGTATTAAAATGTACTTCTGGAAATTGAAAATTTGGGACCTCATTGTTGAATAGCCAGAGGTCACCCCACTCTCATTCTGAACATTTTTTGTTATTCTTAGCCCAAGGGATCTGGGGAGAGGCACTCACCCCGCCCACAGTTTCAGCTGACTGCCGCCATCGTTATGAACTGAGAGCGGCAAATAATGTTTACGTTTTAGCTTCTGCGAACTTTGTCCCAAGGCCATTAAAGCCATGTCCGAAACTGGACAACTATCGCAGTAGCAGTGTAGTTTATAAAACTACGTCCATAATTCTTTACAGTTTGTTACTTATTTTTAATTGAGTCCTCAAACATTTACTTGTGCGAAACTATTGATGTCATAAGATCCATTCCCTCTCAGTTGTCAGGTTCTAAATTTGGCCTAATTATTTGTCATTAGTCTGAAGAAAGTTTTTTGAAAAAGGTAAGGTAATCTGTTTCCCAAATCCCAATCTTCATGCCCTTAAACGGCAATTCTCTAGCTGGTCGTGAGGATGAATGTGTACTCTTGGATGACTCAGTGCTACGTTTATGCAACTGGAATCTTTCATCAGGATCATTGAATATCCATCTTGATTCTGTAAGAAGAGATGACATATTTTTATCTCAGAAAGATTCGACATCAATCTCGAAATAACATACTAAACACAGGAGCCAGGAAAATTATTTGTATTATTTGTAACACAGATTAGTTCTGCAATTTATATGTTTGCATTCTATTTATTCGTGACCAAACAAGACTATTATCACATTAAAAACAGAGTTAACCCGTCGGTTGAGTGTATCGCAAGATCAGGAAACGCGAAGACTTTCAGAACATGAAGAGATAGGTGGTTCCGTAGTTCCCCATGATGTGATTCGATCGCTTTGATTAGCGCCCCTATCGTCATTCACTCAAACTATCCTAGCGTCTCAAAAACAGAAAGTTTTGAACAATCTTGCGGATTTGTCGGACTCTATCGGGGAAGCTAGTTCTCGCGCACAAGTTTCAGAAGCCTCGGTACCGTTGCATGTTCTCATGCAGTAAATGCGTGTGCTGTGCAACAAGCTTGCCGAAGTAGTTGCCGCAGTAAAAACTTTTGACGCAGAGGACAAACAAAATTATTCGCGTGGCCCTCGCTATTACCGTGACAATTCGCGTTCGCGCAGACATTCCAAGAGCCTCGACAGAGAAGACGGACTGTGCTTTTATCACTCACGTTTTAGAAAAAAAGGCAGAAGGTGTACGGCCCCTTGCAACTACAATTCGGGAAACGATATGGGCAGGTGTTGATGGAGGCCTACGATCATAGCCCGAAGTCGCGTCATCCTTTGTCATCGACTGAGATACAAAGACGCAGTATTTATTCGACACAAGAGCAGACCTCTTCGTTTTTCCTCGCACAATGGTACACGTATCACCAGATTCCTGTTGCAGAGGAGGACATGCCAAGAACGGCTATCACAGCATCGTTCGGTCTTTTCGAGTTCACGTACATGAGCTTTGGTTTGCGTAACGCGGAGCAAACTTGCCAACGTTTCCTTGACGAAGTGCTCCGTAGACTAAATTGCGTTTTCTCGTACATCGACGATGTTCTGATTGCGTCATCTAATGAGGAAGAACACAGGCAACACGTGCGAGAAGTTTTCGAGAATTTTAAAGCTTACGGTCTTTTATGGGTATCGTCAACTTTAGCAGACGTTGCATACCTAGAGCAGTCATACAACAAGCTCCCTTGCACGACCTACTAAAAAGCAATCACAAAGGAGGAACCACCATCTCCTGGAACGAAAAGGCTCTTCAGGCTTTTGAGAACTGCGAACAGATTTTAGCAGGAGCTGCGCTCTTGGCCTTTCCAGCACCTGGAGTACCTCTGGCAAGAGATCGGAGCCGCCTCGCAACAGTTTGCGAATGAGGAATGGCAACCTCTGGCGTAATACTCAAAGAAGCTGATCACCGCTGAACAGAAATACGGTGCCTACGACCGAGAGTTACTCGCAATTTATGAAGCCATGAGGTCCAAACATTTTGGACCTAATGTGGACAGCTGATCTTTCACAATATATACGGATCACAAGCCAATAACTTATGCTTGCCAGCAGAAGAGCGAAAAATGCTTGCCTCTTTAGTTTAGGTACCTGGACTGCATAGGTCAATACCTATGTATCACGACCTTTTGTGACGAAACCTTGGCGTCGCGTAGCTTCCAACTCGCTCCATCAAATGTCGCATCCAGATATTAAAGCCAGGACGAAGCTTGTCACTCAGCGTTACGTTTGGCCATCGATCGAAGCCCATTGCAAGCTCTGGACACGAGCTCGTCTTCCTTGCCAACGTGCGAAGATTTTGCGGCATGTGTCAGCACCTATTAGTTCTTTCGTTCCACCGAATTCCCAATTTGAGCACGTGCATATAGATTTAGTCGGCCCCTCGCTGATGTCGAGAAATCGAAGGAGCAACGACTGCGAGAGAATTCTATCAGGTTGGATTGCCAGATTTGGAACTCCGTTGCGAAGAACTACCAATCACGGTCGTCAATTTGAGTCACACCTTTTCCGAGAAATGAACAACATGCCCGGGACTCAGCACCTGAGAATGACCGCAGACCATCCCTTTGCTGATAGTATAGTAGAAAGGTCATACAGAAAGTTAAAAGAATTCATCAAGTACCTTGAAACTGAAGATTGGAATGAAGTTCTACCTATCATCCTTTTAGGCATCAGATCAGCCTGGCGAGAAGTTTTGAAGTCAACATCAGCTGAACTTGTTTACGGTGAGAACGTCCAGCTACCCGGAGAATTCCTAACTTCTCGTTCAGAAAGAGTCAGCACAAGAGATATATCAGAGTTCGTCAACGCAATGAAACGTCCTTTCCAGAATCTACGATGAGTCGGTGGCACTCGTCACAGTCAGTTTTCGTTCGTCATGACCAGCCAAAACGATCGCTACAAATGCCTTACGCTGGCCTCTATTTGGTCAACAAGCGCTCTGAAAAATTCTTCAATCTCAACATCAAGGGCAAGAAAACTAATGTCTAAGTTGACAGATTGAAACCATCATCCCAGAAGATGAACTCCAGTCGCAACATCGGAAACAGATTCCGAATAAATAGAATAAATCCACCTCAGTAGATCTAGAGATTCCAGCATCGACGAGATCAACTCGATCTGGCAGGAAACTTAGGTTTCCAGATCGACTTTAAGGAGGTTTTTCATGATTTCATCGCAACTCTATTCTTTTTCTCTTCCTACAATTGTATCCTTTAATCATTTTTTTTATATCGTAATTTCTTATACCTTATTTACTGGCAGGGGGTCTGTGGTGGTCGAGTAGTTTTATATAAATTAATGCGTTCCATGATCATTTAATCGTACCGTTTTTACTAAGCTACTATGTATTTGGTAATAGGGCAGCAGCTAAGGAACAGGGTTCTATAAGTAATCTCAAGCCTAGGACATTTCAGATTAGAAAATTCGAGAAGCTATCTCTCTCTTGGGTACAGAGGTACTTGCGCTTGGGTCCGAGATTTCAGTTTCCCTTCAGCTTCCGCACGACATTGACCCTCTGTCTTGGCCTGTCATATAAATATGATAAATGCTAATATTTAATGTTAATTGATGTGCATTTGTTGATATCCCTTGCATTTCCACAACGTGGAAATGCAATTTCCCTATCCCTTTCTCTTCCCTACTCAAACGATTTTTTGGTTAAGATTGCAAATTTGAAAAGGAAGCTTTTTTTCCAGAGATCAGAGTATTTCCTTTCACGAGTGAGTGGTCGCTTTCTCGGGCGAATACGGACCTCAAGATCTTAGATTGAAATTTTGGTTGTAGGCGTGTTCAGGGACAAGAATACGCATGCACGTGATTATAAAGTTTTGATACGTAGCTCTCAAAACTGGCAGAATAGCTTCATCCTGGGATCATCTTTTACAAAAAATTTTGATTATTTTTATCTGTTTGGAGAGAGAACATTTCTTATCCAATCTAAATAACATTATTAATTTTGGCACTTGTAACCCCAACCTAGACAACCGTAAATATTAAACTTTGGCATTGTAGATATAACTTTGGATCGATAAAAATCTGTTCTGTTAGAATCATGGATCAAACTAATGGCATACCTTTACATTGAGCGTCTGGGACAAAGGACTATCCCCTCCACCCTCGTTTTTGACGTTCCTCAATCATGGAAACTCCGTAAACGATGTTCCGGAGTTCTCCATTTTTCGGTAATAAAGAAACTTTGTATGGGAAAAATTCTTTGAGTATCATTACTCTATCTTGAAGAACTGCAAAGATCGCCATTGTTTCTAATTGTGTATATAAAATTACTAGCTAAAGTGCAGCAAAAAGGTGCGCTCGGAATCGCCTGCTATTACCGGACGGTTTTAAAACCAGCGATCTTAGTATTCGCGGGTGTGATACCAATCGATATTCTAGCCTCTGAGAAGAAGCATGTGTTTCACAGGCAACCAGGTGGAGCGAATGCGATAACGAAGAAAGAAGCCAGAGCCCTTACGATGGAACAATGGCAACAACGCTGGAGCAACGACCACCGAGGAAGATGGTCCACATGGCTCATACCGCGGCTGACACAATGGCTCGACCGCAAACACGGAGAAACGAGTTTTGACCTGTCACAACTTCTCTCAAGACATGGGCATTTCCGTTCCTACCTATATAAGAGAAGAAAAGTTGGGCTAGCTTGAGAAACAGCCTTGAGGACGAGGTTGGAGACGTAACACAAGGAAGCAACATTAGTGTTATGCTTAAGAAGGAGGAATTATGCGACAGGCTTGCTGACTTCGTTGAAACCGTACTCTGACAAAAGAAGAGAGAAGGACAAGTCGAAAACTAACTCTCTTACGAGCGAAAAAATTAAAGCACCCCTAAAACTCTTCTAAATAGCCGAAAGCCAAAAGTGTTGGTGCGACTCAAATCGTACCACTGAGGACGACGCGCGATATAGGGGACGGCAGGAGAGTCGAGAAGTGGAAAAAGAACCAGAAAAAGTGAATTAACAGCCAGGAAAAAAGGGAACCCAACCGTACCCAATAAGGATATCGAACGTCGACGAGCTCGTTGCATAATACTACTGCTGTGCTAATGATGCTGATGCGTACATCCTGATTTGGCCATGATAGTTCCCTAAACAAAGAAGGAGAGAACCATAGGTGCTTTCGAAAGAAGAGTCAGGTTGTCACGGAGGCAGTCCAACCAGCCAGACCCAGCCAAGATGTTCGAAGGCCGACGAGCCTGTTGCACGATTCTGTCGAGCTGCTGAGGATGACGCGTAACGTCTCGGCTGAGAATGGAGAGTGATAACAATAAGAAGAGAGAAACCAGCAGAGGCCTCAATGAGTCCAGAAAACGGCATCTCCTTAAGTAATGCGAAAGTGATTTCGGGGGGAACAATGCCAAGAAGAAGATGGTGTTTTTTTAGTGGGGACTAGATGGAAACTACATCCCTCCCTGTCCATGAACATCGGAAACCCTACACTACCGAGAATTGTAGACCCTCCCTCGGTGTCTGTTAGCAGATTTTTCCACCACCCCGCGAAAAATTGGTTCTAATTGTAAGCATATCTTAATAAAATTTCGACAACACTACCATAAAAATGATACGTTCATGACTTGTCGTCGGCATGCTGTGATGTTACAAACACTGAAAGGCTTCTTTTACACGCCTTCTAGATGGCATTCAACCATTTACATTGAGTGAACCGATGATGGTCAGACAAAGATGGAGATAGTTCGGTGTTTCAGCGAAAAATAAGCGTGCTCGTTTTGCAGACGGACACGCTACCTCTCTACCAATTGAAAAAGCGTTTTTGATGCGAAAAGTATCAAATTTTTTTCTCATTTTCATCTCTTTCTAACTACAATAAATTCACGAATAATAATATTTTTCTTCATTCGAAAAACTAAATTGTGCACACTTCGAGATAAAATAGTAAGCATGCAGAAAATGATATGTTTATGTTTCAGATGTATGCGTTAGAAAAGTACCAGCCTAGCAATTTCTTATAGCTTACACAATAATCAGTTTTTATGACGATCTTCATCCTTACTTGCTGGATAGTACAAGAAAATATGATAAGCTTAATCTACTCATATAGAAGGATAGATTCAGACAGCTATCAGTAATCAGAACTACTCGATGCGGATAGTTGCGGATGAGTGGGAAGGGTGACTGGTGGCGAAAAAGGGATGAAGTGCCGATAGGAGAAAGGAAAATATGGACGAGAGAGGTTATGGAAAAATACTAGGAGCAGTTAGGAGAAGCAAGTTTCGAAGAGAAGTGGGTGGAAGATATAGGGGGCAGAGGGGGAAATGCTGGGCGAATGTGAGAAAAAGAAGTATTGAGAAATATGAAGGATGGTATGATGGAACCGTGGTGGTACAGGAAACGTAGAAAGATGAGAAGAAAAGTTAAAACGAAGCTCAGTGAGTTGAACGAGGGAGCTGAGAGGGGGTTGGAAGATTGCAAGGATGTGAAATGGTGTGGGGTAAGCATGGAGCAAACGTTATTGTTGGATTTCGCAACAAAGTATGCTATTATGTGTTCACAGTTTAAACAAAGATTTGAGCAAAAGAGATCTTTATTGGCTCAACGTTTTATCTACAATCATGAAACTTCATAATCATAGGTACTCAATCATGTATGATTCACGTTCTATTTCAGGGTTTACCTAAATTTAGTTTCAACATATAAAGTGAACTTCAGAGAAAAAAACTGGATAGATAGACGGAAAATTAATTTGGAGTTTCAGTTTTTCAAAAATTGAACTTTCATTCTTATTCTACCTGCATATTGGAGCATGTTGGTTTGGGTTAAAAATTGATCTTTCTCAGTTGAAATTCAACTATTTTGTTGAATATGCAATTATTTTCCACAGATTAATTTTTGGCTTTGACGATTTATCGTGATCGTGGTCAAACATGTATCATCTCTTATTCAACATTCCTCATGTAATTTGACAATTAACGTGCATCCGAGATAGGAAAAACTAAATATCTTAACTTAAAATCAACTTCACCTTCAAATTCAACTTCAACTCAGACTATAATGCGAATTTCAACTGAAAATTTATTTCAAGTATTTTGAAACAGTTTTTTTGTCGTCGATTCATTTCTCCAGGTAGTAATTTTATTATTTTCCTGAAAACTCTCCTTTTGAGTTAAAAAAAAAGCTTCAGCTAAATGTCCGGACTCTGCGTATCCTTAGCTCTTATACACGGTCAGGCTGAACGTATGGGCAGTCTTTACGTTAAGTTCTAACTACACGGACAGTCTAAACTTCCGGACAGTCTACAGTTCTATGTACATTCCTACAAAGTAAGGTCTAAACCCATCGACCTGGGAAAAGGGAAGGATGTGTTGGAAAGGAGTAGGAAGCGTGGCTTGTACCTGGACGTATAGACTCTGCCAAATATAAATTAGTCAAAGCATTGTTTCTTGCTTGCTAATGAATCTTTTCTTGTTGATACAGGCCAGCAGCAGATAAATCATAAACAGGATCAGTCACACCAATGACTCCGGAAAATTTCTAAACTATTTATGCAGATGATGAACTAGAATTCATTCCACCCTTTGTAGTAGATTTAGATTGTTTCGATTACAAGGGTAGTTTCCTCTGGACATTGAAACTTTTTTGCCATCAGGGTAATGAAAAAATCTTGGTTACAAACGACATTGATTACTGAAGGAATCCTTCTATTTTTAAATAGAGGGGATAAACAAATATTTCTCTCATTCCTCAAACTGAATTTAGTTTAGTGCTACAACAAGGGTATTTTCAAGGAATATAAGAACATGATAGCTTAGGGCATGTGGTTGATGAAAATAATCCTAGAAACCAAGCACTTTGATTACTGGAGGAATTCTTTAATCTTTCTAAGTAGGGGAAGAACAATAATTTGTCTCACCTAGAAGTGCATTTCATATAGGTAAGTACAGAGGTAGAGATACCATGTTTTTTCAGTTACTTTTATATGATTATTCTATTTCCATTTTTGTTGAAAGCAGCAAGGTTCGCACACAGTATAAATGTACAATAAAGATAATATAATATGACTAATTCCATGTTGCGCCATACGTTATCAGTAATATCTGCTCGACGTGTATCAGGAGCGTGCGTGAAAGTAAAAGGAATGCTCTGCCAGACTTTACTTGAAGACTTTTATTTTTTTACGTTACTTGTATATCATTAAACTGTTTCCATTTCTATCGAGAGCAAAAAATGGTACATTCTTCATTCTTCAATTTAGGGGATGAGGAATAATTTCTTTTAACCCTGAAGTGAATTGAGGTGGGCTTAATTAGAAATGCGGTCCATTGATCACTGGAGAAATTCTTCGATCTTCTTGAGTGCGATATGAAATAAAATTTCCGTCATCCCTCATAGTGGATCCATGAACAGCAATAAGTTGATGGAAAATTCTAGGGATCAATCATATTGATCACTGCAGAAAATTTCCGATCTTTCTCATTGGGAGATGGAGTAGAATCTCTTCCACACCTTGAATTAAACTCAGCTCAGTGTAGTTACACGGGTGGTATAAAAAGTAAGGCTTTTCACAGTCTATGAAATTTGAAAGCTTTGTTGAATAATAAAGCACTTGCCAATAATTGTAACATTTTTAATCCTTTTTTTCAATTGTAGAATAAATTGAATTCATTGTTTAAGTTAAGTCTTGAATGATTGTTTAGGATCGTTTAAAATTGTATGACTAATGTTGAAAATAATATGAATTCTATAATTCGTCTATGATTACAAGTAAATTAGAGCGTCCTTCCACAAGAAAAGGAAAATTCAAATATAAATTTGATTAATACTGCGTGTGCTATCATCAAAAAATTAATAAAATTGACCAGACTTTGACATAACTGCATCTTCTAACCCTACATCTGCGTTTAAAAATTTCAACAGATCCGCGGTTCGAGGGGTTGACATGTGCAGCCCGCGGCGCTATAGTCCGCGGATCGCGGATCTCAGCACCGCGAACTGCGCTCCCCATGTCCGTGATTCAACCATCTGCGGCTTGCGGTGCTGACATCCGCGATCCGCGCACTATAGCTCCGCGATACGCATACTCTAGCTCCGCGACCCAAAATACTTGAAAAGTTCACTGACTTTCACACGTCGCGGATCTCAGCACCGCGGCTCGCGGTGCGCAGCTCCATATTTTTTTCTCCGTGTAGTTTTTTTGTTTAAAAATAATGTTTCTAGGTGAAGATTTAACGGCCTCGCTTTCAGTTTCACTTTCTTGATTAAATTGTCAATGTTCTGTGATTAATTTGTTTTGGGAATTGAATTTTGACGAAATGCTTTGCCAGGAACTAGCGTGTGATGCCCTTCGGGCGCCATCGTTGCTAGCAACTGGCACAGGGCCTTCTTCGGTGGTTATCCCTCACCACCCTCGACGCAGCATCGACTGGTACCAGCCGGTACTCGACACTACGGAAGGATTTGCAGCACACACTTCACCTCGATACATCCCTAACCACGCTCCGGGGAACGTGTCAATATTATAAGAAAACAAATTTATTATATGATTATTCACTCTAAATATGCATAAACAGTATCCCTGCACTTTTACTGATTCTATCATTTTGTTCAATTGAGAAAATCAGTTTCTTGAATTTTTTTTTTCTTTTGAAGATGGAGGAAAATCTTGCATCTGACACCAAGCTGAAGGCTGGATATGGTCGGATTCCTACCGCATAAGACCCCTCTCCTGCTGCCATCCCATATCATCAGGAACCGCTTTTGTATTAGTTCAGGGATATGAAGATAAGACCGAATACACCGTGCCTCGGCGTTCTGCTGTTGTGGCTACTAGCCTTGTAACCTCATACATACCCCACCAAGTTTTACGCATCGTCGTAGATAGCGCGATGATGTCGAGCAATAGGCTCACCGCCTTTCGTCATCTTGGCAGGGTTTCACTGTACCTCGAGGCTTCACTTAAGGTGCCGCCTCTCGATAAAACCTGAACCATGCGGTTCCTGGAAGATAGTTGTTCCGGGAACCTCTGCTCTCTGCGGCACAGAGGTAACAGTGCGGAGTACTTGCACACTCCGTGGACCTGTGTGCCTCTTTGCCGCATATCAAGCGGCACGTTTTCTTCCTATCCAGGCTGATGCAGGCCACTGCCATACGGCCATAGCCAGGACAACGGTAGCTCTGGGTCACCTCGTCGTTTTTTTTCCATATGAGAGGACACACAGTTTCTGGGACCTTAAGATGTCTTGTCCTCAAGATCTTTGCAGCTTTCCTCCGTCATTTGAGCTTGAGCCTTCAGGTTACCCCTGAAGGATTTTTTCGTTAGACTTACCTTGAAGCCGTTTGCATCTGAATCACCAAAATGGGTCCTCAGAGCACAAACAACCTTGCTTGCCTGCGTCGAGGGCTGGCGGTCGACAATCTCGACTTCAACCCCTTCAAATTTTTCCTTATGCAAAACTATTGATGTTATAAAATCTATTCCCTCTCCGTTGTCAAGTTACAAATTTGGCAAAATTATTTGTCGTCCACCCAAAGGAAGTTTGGTTGAAATAGGAATAGGAATACTTATCGATGATTTCGAATGAGAGGAAATAGTTTATTATTATAGAGTAGCTTTCAGTTAATTATTCATTTATTTAGTCTGGATCATGAGAGAAATGTCTCAAAGATGATTCCTTATTGGTAACATGTCAAGATGACAAAGTTCATAGTTCATGACAAAGTTCAACTCCATAAACAATATGTTGACCTTGATTGTTGGTCTGTATATAAAATAGTATCCCTACGCCATCTAGAACTTTATTATAGAGTTTAATATTATGTTGTCTGCGATATGAACGATCTGGATGGACATTGCTTGACTCAGGTATAATGCTAACTTTCGCCAATTGACCAGCCAATTCCCAAAATCCAATGTCCATCCCCTTAAACGCAATTTTCCTTGCTGGCTTGAAAATTGAATCTGTACTGCTGGGAGTGATACTTTCAAACAACTGGAATTTTTCAGCAGGATCATCGAAGATGTTACGTGATTCTGTAAAAAGAGGCGAAAGATTTTTATCTCGAAGTGGAAAACAATAACGAAAATGAAATGCGCTGTTCAATATAAAGCTAGAATCTACGTCAGTTTGCGTCAATCTTTATCCGCAGTAACCCTCCGAAAAATAACATTCCAATAACTATGGATGTACGATTACTATTATTTTTTGTACCACAATTGGTACTGCAGTTATCATGTTTGCATTCACTTTTTTCGTGAGCTTACAAGACTGCTTTTAACGATCTGAATACTGAAAAATCTGATCATTCAATTTGCATCAGACTGATATTTTTGCTTATTTTGTGTTGTTTGACTCACAAATGGAATTTTCGATTTCCTCACAGAATTTTCGATGATTGGACCAAAACCTCAAGTTCTGTCAAAAAATCATATGAAGACAGTTTGGAGGTCTTCCGAAAAGCTGAAACTCCTTCTTGAATGATTTCCACGTTTTTAACGATTGATTTTTCTACCAAATTTTCCATGGTTTGAACCAAAACCTTCAGTCAACCAAACCTCCCCAAATGATTGTTTGCTTAAGATTTCAGATTTAAAAACGATGCAGATTTTTCCCAAAGTTCAGAGTATTTTCCTTTACCATTAGGTTCACCATTTTCCTTCACCATTATCTCGGGTCAATACGGACCTCAATCAAGATCGTAGATTAAAATTTTTGTTGTCGGCGTTTTCATGGACAAAAATACGCGTAAAGGAGATGATGAAGGTTTTGATACGGCACCCCCAAAACTAACAGAATGGCTTCATCCTGGGTTAATTTTTATCAAAAAAATTTCGATTTTTTGATCTGATTGAAAAGAGAACATTTCTTATCGTATCTAAATAACATTAATCATTTCGGCACATGTAGCTCCACCCTACCCAAACATACAAACTCCGTAGGCGATATTCCATAGTTCTCAATTTTTTTGTAATGGAGAAATTTCGTATTGGAATTTTCTGTTTTGAGTATCATTTATCTATCTTGAAAAAGAGTAAAGATCTTTTTGCCGCTCCTAAATCGTTCAGGCAACCGTTCCCCTACCAAGTACGCCATTGGTTCTAATTGTAAGCATATCTTAATATAGTTTTCACAATACTATCATAAAAACGGTACATTCACGACTTGTCAATGGCATGCTGTGCTATCACAAACACGTGAAGGCTTTTTTTATACGCGTTCTAGATGGTTCTCAAAAATCTATATTGAGTGGAATGTCGTTGGTTCGACGAAGATGAAAATGGGTCGTTCTTTCAGCGAGAAATAATCGTGATCGTTTTGCCGATGAACACGCTTTCTCACTCCCAATTGAAAAAACGTTTTTGATGGTAAAAGTATCCAATTCTTTCTCAATTTTTTCTTTTTCTCAAATCAATAAATTTTATAAGAATAAAATGTGTTTTTATTCGAAAGATTTAATTGTCCTGACATGGAGATGAAATAATCAGCACGCAGAAAAAAATCTGATACTGTTACAGATATGCTGCGTCAAAAAAGTGCCAGCTTGGCGTTTCGTTAGAGCTTACACAATTCTCTGTTATCTTCATAGAATTTCTAGGTAGGTTTAAGATTAGAAGGCGTTCACTGTAAATCTTACCAAAATTTTTAGTAAACCTTACAAAAAATTCTGCAAATCTGACAGGATTTTTTGTAAATATTACGAAAAAATGTATGCTGTCGATTTTTGTAAGACTAGCAAATTCTTTTTTCTTCGTGAAATGTTCAGGAAAGTGAAATTGAATAAATCGAATTTAGAGAAAATCAAATGAAAATTCCAAGAGCATGAAAATGAAAAATGATGTATTCTCGAGCTTGAAGATTATAAAACGTAAATTTTGATATACACACCGCAAAAATTGACCAAAACTACTAGGGTTAGGAGCATAGTCTTTATGAAGATCTTCATCCTTACTTGCTGGATGTTT
>WSXT02009672.1:0-10230 GCA_011762715.2 Neuroterus valhalla | reverse complement strand
GGGAAATGACCGGTGATTTTATTGACCGGAATGAAACCGGGAAATAAGCGGGAAAGCAAATAAAAAACCTGGAAATTGCCAGTTTTTGAATACATATATGCCTTGTCAGGGTGTCAATTTGACCGGGAAATGACCATTATATGACCGGGAATTTTATTGACCGGAAAGAAACCGAGAAATGACCGGCAAAAATCCGCGAAATGGCCAGGAATTCTAATGAAAATCTTGGAAATTGCCAATTTTTGAAAACATCTATGCCTTGTCAGGGTGTCGATTTGTTTGGGAAACCGGGAAATGACTGGGAATTTCATTGACCGGAATGAAACCGGGAAATGACTGGGAAACCCTCCGTGAAATGAGCAGGAATTCAAACTAAAAACCTGGAAATCGCCAATTTTTTAATACATCTCTGCCTTGTCAGGGTGGTGATTTGACCGGGAAACCGGTAAAGAATGGGAAATGACCGGGAATTTGAAATCGTGCTACCCTGATCGTGTTGCTGTGTTGAAATTTTGGTAGCTGACTAAAGTTTTGTAATCTAATTGATGATAGCCTAAACATACAGAAAAAATTATTTTCTAAATTTTTTCGAAAAAATATATTCATCATGTTTTATTTGCTTTCTCCCCATTCATCAGACTTGAGCCAGGGAACTTCAGAAAATAATGATGGTTTCCATTTAAGGGCGGGAACTTTCTATAAAGTCATATCATTTCATTTGGAACAGGGAATCTTTTCCATGAAACGGGAACTTTTTAAATAATTTTTATTCGAATTTAGATGAGACAAAAATGAGAGAAACGCTCTTCCTCCTCAAAATTCTTCAAAATTTTAAAGTCCCCTCTTCCTAATTTTGAACGGAAAAAGTACTTCAAGCAGTTTTTATACTAGAAGTAGCATTTCGGAGAAGAAATAATTTTAAATTATAATAGAAAAGTTGTTCATAGTGTTTATTGCGAATCAATCCTTTTTTAGTTAAAAAATCAACCACTTAGTTGAAAGTTAAATTCTTTCTTTTTGGAAATTGAACCTTTTTTTTGAAGGTCTAATACTTTTATTGAAAATTTAACTCTGATTGAAAATGTAACTACTTGGTTTAAAATCAATTTATGTGTTTCTGGTGAAAATTCATGTATTTAGTTGAACATTGATCTTGGATTTTAGAAATTGAATTATTTCTTTGAGAATTTATTTACTTTTTTGAAAATTCGCCTCTTTTGTAGAATTCATCTTAATGTTTGAAAATTCATCTTTTAGCATAAAATACATTAATTCAGTTTTGTTGAAAATTTATTTCTTCAAAATTCGATAATTCGGTGCAAAATTTCTTTTCAATTAGAAATCCTATAATCTCGTAGAAAATTTGCATATTTTGTCGAACAATTCAAGTTATACAGTTGAATATTTTTCATTTTAGTCTAAAATTCATCTAGTTTATGTTTCATTTTTTTTATGTTTTCTTCATGTAGTTTTCTTATGTTCGATTCAAAATTAATTCTTTGCGCCAAAATTGTTACTATTCTATTTTTGGTTGAAAATTATTATCTTTATAGGTTAAAATTCGAACATTTTATCGAAAAGAATAGATTTTTTTGAAAGTAAGTTTTTTTTGTCACAAGCTAATTTTTTTTTGTAATAAGTAATTTTTTTAAATTAGAAATTCAACTTGATCGAATTACATATTCCATAGCTGTATTTGAAAATTAATTTGTTTGGTTACATTCAGAATTCGAGTATTCAAATTTTGGTTGACAATTGATCATAACCACAAAAAATCAATTCATCTGTTCGAAAATATGATCCTTTCAGTTGAGATTCATTGTTTTGGTTGAAAACTCTTATTTTTGGTATGAAATTGATGTCTTTAACTAAGAATGTTACGGTTCGATTTATCGGTTGAAAACAATTATTATTTTCTCAGTTCGAAATTTGACTTATTCGTTAAAACAATTTTTTCTAGCAGAGAATTGATCTTTCAATTCGCAAATTATTCTTTTTGTTTAAATATTAACCTCCATTGTTAAAAATTGAAGTATTCGAGTTAAAGATTCATAATGTTATTTAAAAATTCATCACTTTGGTTGAAAAATGAAGAATTTGGTTGGGAATCCATTTTGTTTTGTTATCTTTAATTAATTTTTTCAATCGTAAGTTTACCCGCTTCAACTTTTGAAAAAAATGATATTTTTTTTTGGAAATTCGAGTGTTTTTTTCAAAGTTAATTTATCTTTTAATGGTTGATCTTTTGTGTTAAAGCATGTTCAGAATGAACGTCACGAATAAAAATTTTTGCTTGCGTTTTGCGACAAATATGAAAATTTTACTTGTAGTTGACCGGGAAATTAAAAAACTTGACCGGGAAAAGCCGGGAAATGACCGAGAATTTGAAATCGTCCGTCGAAATGACACCCTGATAGTATTTATGACTAGAAGATAATGTTTTCATCCTCACGATTTTTATGACTAACGTAGATTTTTCCTTTTTTGTTTCAGGTGAGTTCAACTTGAAATTATCGTTTTTGAAGGGTGCAGTAAGTAGAGAAAATATGCCCTGCATATTACATACTTTCCGAATAATCATTAGATATAGGGATATCTTACCATTAATTTTTTCACGAAATAAATTTTTGTTTCTAAATTTTGTACTGTCCTGAAAAGTTTGGAAGTGCAGAAGATAAGACGCAAGTTACGGTTAGTATTATTGATAACACTAATACTAGACCGATATAATTAACCGATTGATTGTATTGGGAAATTTTGTAATAATCGGCTGTGCCACAATGTGATTATTATATTATATTGCACTTACTAGTCAAAGTTTTGAGAACCATGCTGGTAATAATTAGAATGACAATCGTCATTTTTTCACTATATTTGAAACGGTATGAAATTGAGAAATAATTCATGATTAAATTCATGAAAGGTAACTGTTACATTTTTGACAAATAAACACTTATATACTCAACAGTATCTGATTGCACAGCTTTATAAATTATTTAGATTAAAGTGGAAAGATCATATAAGTGTACAACTCTACATATCTGCAAGATATACTACTCGTAGGACCTTCAGCTATATTCGAACTTACAATTTGTTATGAGTCTGAAATTTATAACTCTCACGAAATCGCAAATAAAAGATGTCAGCTTATAATCCTACAAACTACCGGAAAATGCCTGGGAATTTAATTTGAAAACTATGACTCTACTTACCTCAAAATAGACTATAAAAAATTGTACCGAAAAAAAACGAGAAATTACCGCTCCTTATTTATGAATCAGAAAGATATCTCATCATTTGATTCAAAAAATGTAACGCTCCTTTAATCTGGTTCTTAAAATATTTAAATATGTTTATACGTCATGAGAGGAAGGATTTTCATTTTTTCCATTAAAAGAGAAACGTTTTGTAAATTCGTTCCTCTGTGAGATTTTTTTAGCTGACTCAAATTTGATAATCGAATGGATGATAGCCCAAACATAGAGAAAGAATTATTTTTTCACCTTCTTCAGAAAAATGTATTTATCACGTTTTTTTTTTTCTTTATTTATCTGACTTGGGACAGGGAATTTCAGAAAATAATAATAATTTTTTTTTATTTTAGGACAGGATTTTTATTAAAAGAATATATAATCTCACTCGAAATTGGGAATATTTCACATGGAACGGGAAATTTCCAAAATGATTATAAGTTGGATTTAGAAGAGAGGAATTTCCAAAAAACGTTCCCCCAATCCAAATTCGTCATAATTTTGAAGTCCCCGAATTCATAATTTTTAAATTGAATAATAATATAGCTAAAATTCAACTTTGTTAATTCCTGTACTTCGCGGTAAATTCGCCTTCTTTGTAAAAAATTATTCTTCATGGTTTAAAATCCATTTCTCACGCATAAAATACATTCATTGAAGTTGCAGCTTCATCATTTCACCTGAAAATTCATCAGTTTAGTTGAAAATTAATCTCCTCACGTGAAAATTCGATGATTTTATGTTCAGTCGAAAAATGATCTTTTCTAGTTGAAAATTGAATAATTTGGAAGAAAATTCTTTATTATTGGAAATCCAATAATTTCGTTTTAAATTCACTTGTGTTCGTTCAAAAATTAATTTTCGAAGCCAAAAACGTTAATATTCCTCTTCTTGGTTAGAAATGTTTTTTTTTTATATTTTAGAATTTAGCCATTTTGTTGAATAAGTACATTTTTTGGTTGGAAATTCATTTTTGGTAAAACAATCAATTATTTTTTTGTCAAAGTTGCATCATTTCGATTCAAAATTCACTTGTTGTTGTAATTGTAATCACTTTGTTAAAAATAAATTCATTTTTCTTGGTGAAAATTCACCTATATTTAGTTGAAAATTGTTTTTCGAATTTGTAAATTAAAGTATTTCTTTGAGAATTTTTGTACTGTTCTTGTATTTTTTTCTTGTAGAAAATTAATATGTATGGTTGAAAGTTGTCTTTTTGCTTAAAATACAGCTATTTATTCGAAGATTCATCATTTCACCAAAAAATCCATCAGTTTGGTTGAAAATCAATTACTTAAACTAAAAATTTAACTGTTTCATTATTGGCGGAAAATTGATCTTTTCTAATTCAAAATTCGCCAATTCGCTGAAAATTTGTCTTTTCAAATTGAAAATTCAATTATTTCGTTGAAACTTCATACTTTGTTCAAGAAACAATTTTTTGGTAGAAAATTTTTTTTTTCTCCTGTAGTTAAAATTCTTCTTCAAGAGTTTTTCTCACGGCTAACAATTTAATTTATAGAGTCAAAAATTTTGCATTTTTGTCGGACATTAATCGAGTTGAAAACTCTTACGTTTGGTTTAAAATTGATTTTTGGAGACAAAAATGGCACTTTTCCATCTTTGTTTGAAGATTTTTATTTTTATAATCCACATTTCAAACACTTTTTTGAAAAATCTTATTTTTGGGTTGAAAATTCATTGTCTGTCGAAAATTGAACTATTCTAGTTAAATGTTCATCATTACAGTTGAAATTAGTCTTTCTGGTTAAAAATTCAACCACTTCAGTTAAATATTTACAATTTCATTTAATTCTTCAGCATCTTGTGCAAAAATGTAGGTAATAATTTGTGTGAAAGTTATTTTTTTGTTTGTTGAAAGCTAGTTTTTTCTGTTATAAATAATTTCTTTTAACTGAAAATTTGACTTATTCCAATTGAAAACTCCATAGTCTTAGTTAAAATTCAGTTTGTTTAGTTCAGCATTTTTTTTTCAATTTAATATATGAGTATTCAAATTTTTGTTGACAATTTATCTTTTTCAGTAAAAGTTAACTTATCTGTTTCAAAATTCAACTCCTCCAGTTGAAGATTGTTGGTTTTAGTAGAAAACTCTTATGCTTGGTTTGAAATTGGTTTTTAAAATTAAAAATGTTACTTTTCCATTTTTGATTGAAAAGCATTATTTTTTTAGTTCAAAGTTCAACTATTTTGTTGAAATATTGTATTTTCTCTTTGAAGATTATTCTTCCTTCTTGAAAATCAATCTTCTTGCCCGAATATTCACATCCATTGTTGAAAAATAAAGTGCTCATGTTGAATATTTATAATTTTAGTTGAAATACCATTTTCTTCGTCTGAAATTTAACTGTACTGGTTGAAAATTCATCACATTGGTTGAAAAATGAAATATTTTGAAATACATTTTCTTCTATCATCCTAAACTGATTTTCCTCAATTGTAAGTTTTAACTGTTCTTGTTATGTTATTATGTTTCTTGTTTGAAAATTCGAGTATTTTTTCAAAATTGGTTTAGTTTGCAGTGTTTGAACTGTTGTCCCAAAAGATGTTTAGAATGGACGCCACGAATAAAACTAAATGTTTGTGTTTTGCGGCAAATATAAATATGTGACTTATATATTTGAGAATTTTTGGGATGTTGTGTTATTCTCCGATTTTACGTCCAGGAATTAAATATATAAATTCGAAAAAGAAAAAACCTTTTTTATTCTTTCAACTTCACCCAGACCAGTCTGGATGAAGTTGAAAGAATAAAATAGGTTTTTTCCTTTTCGAATTTAATATGTGACTTCTAGTTGACCGAGAAAATTGAAAAACTTGACCGGAAGAACTGGGAAATGACCGGGAATTTGAAATCGTCTGCCGAATCGCCACTCAGATACTGGAAAAGTAACTTTGACTATCTGCGGAGGGTCGATGCTTTCAACAAGGTCCACACACTCGAAAGCGCAGTCAAAAGGGATCGAAGTCGTAGAAAAATCCGAGCAAAATTTTTAGAAAAGGTGACCTCTTGCTTCCACGTTGACCCCTTTGCCTTTCTTCTTTGGTACCACTGTACTTCATCCTTCCTTCCCCATGAGAGGGAGAATTTTTTTTCATTATAGGAAAAAAGTTTTGCAAATTTGTTGCTCTGTGAGATTTTTTAAGCTGACTCAAAATCTATAATCATATTGATAATAGCTGAAATCTGCAAAAGGAATTGTTACCTTCCTTTTTTTCAAAAATATGTATTCATCACATTTTATTTGTTTTTTTTTTTATTTATCTGACTTGGGATAGGGAATTTCAGAAGATAATATAGTTTTTATTTGAGGGCAGGCAGTTTCAGTGAAGAAGTATGATTTCACTTGGGACAAGGAATTTTTCACGTGGAACGTAAACTTTTCGAAATGATTATAAGTTGGATTTAGAAAAGAGGAATTTCAAAAAATCGTCCCTCGAATTCAAAATTGGTCAGAATTTTAAAGTACCCTCTTCTTGATTTTAACTGGGAGCCTGTAGAGTAGAAGAACTATTCCTAAGGAGAAATATTTCTGAATTATACTAGAAAGTTTGTTTACATTGTTTATTGCAATTTCATCTTCTTTAATTAAAAAATCAACAACTTGTTCGGAACTTAGACTCGTTTTTTGACAGTTATATTTTTATGTTGAAGTTGCATTATTTCGATTCAAAATTCACCTTTGGTTGAAATTGCAATTACTTTGCTAAAAATCAATTCATCTTTTTGTGGTGAAAATACAAGTATATATTTGGACGCTGTTTTTTGAATTTAAAAATTGAAGTATTTTTTTGAGATTTCATGTACTTTGTGGTCTTTTTTGTAGAAAATATTCTTTATGGCAAATATTCTTCTTTTTTCTTAAAATATATCCATTCATTCGAAGATTCATCATTATAGCTGAAAATTTATCAGTTTGGTTCAAAATCAAATACTTCTATGAAAATTTAACTATTTCAGTTTTAGTAGAAAAATGATCTCTCTAGTTCAAAATTCAACATTTCGGTGAAAATTTTACTTTTTGAATTGAAAATTCAATTATATCGTTGAAACTTTACATATTTTGTTGATAAATCAATTTTTGTAGAAAACTCCCTCTTCCTAATTTTAAATGAAGAAATTACCTAAAGCAGCCTTAGGAGTAGAAAAAATATTCCGAAGAAGAAATATTTCTAAATTATGATAGAAAGCTTATTTACATTTTTCATCGCAAATTCATCTTTCTTGAGTTAAATATCAACTACTTGTTTAAAATTCAAACTTAGTTGTTTCTATCGAATTTTGCTCGTTCAAGTTGCATTATTTCCATTCAAAATTTACGTCTGGTTGAAATTGTAACTACTTTGTTAAAAATCAAATAAACTATTTCTCTGAGAATTCATATGTGCTTCGTGGCCTTTTTTAAGAAAATCAATCTTTATGGTCAGAAATTTATCTTTCAGCTCAAAATACATCTATTCATTCAAAGATTCATCATTATTGCTAAAAATTCATCAGTTTGGTTGAAAATCAAATACTTCAACTGAAAATTTAACTGTTTCATTTTTAGTGCAAAATTAATCTTTTCTAGTTCAAAATTCAACATTCCGTTGGAAATTTTTTCTTTTTGAATTGATAATTCAAACATATCGTTGAAACTTCACACATTTTGTTAAAAAAACGATTATTTCATAGAAATTTTTTTTTTCTTTGGAAGTTGATATTCTTCTTCGAAAATTCTTCCTTAAGGTTCAGAAGTCCAGTTATACAGTCGAATATTCATTTAGATGAAAACTCGGATGTTTTCAACTAGATTCGAAACTTTTTGTTTTCATAGTTCGAATTTCAACCATTCTGTTGAGAAGTTGTATTTTTTGGTTAAAAATGAATTCTTTGTCAAAAATTGAAATATTCTAGTTAGATGATCATCATTTCAGTTAAAGGTAGTGTATAAATGAAATGATTTGTTTGACAGTTTCTTTTTGGTATAAGTAATATTTTAAACGGAAAGTTTACCTTATTCAAATTGCAAATTTCATAGTTTCTTTTGAAAATCTATTCGTTCAGTTAAACATTATTTTTCTCAATTTGAATAATCAAATTTTCGTTTAATAATCTTTTTCAGTAAAAGTTATTCATCTGTTTGAATACTCAACTCCTTCAGTTGAAGATTCTTTTTTTTAGTATGAAACATTTGCGTTTGGTTGAAAATTGTTTTTTTAAACTAAAAATGCGTTACTGCTCCATTGTTGGTTGAAAATGACTATTTTTTGACTTTGAAATTCGACTATTTTGTCAAAACATTTTTTTTTCTTAAAAAATAATTCTTCCTATTTGGAAATTAATCTTCTTTTTTAAATATTCACCTTCATGGTTGGAAATTGAAGTTCTCCAGTTAACTTTCTTTCTTTTTAGTTGAAAATTCATCTTCTCGTTCTGAAATTCAACGGTTCTGGTTGAAGATTCATAATATTATTTGAAAATCCATCACATTGGTTGAAAAATGAACTATTTTGTTGAAAATCTGTTGTTTTTCTATGTTATCGAATATTGATACTTTTATTGTAAGTTTTAGTTTTTCAATTTTCGTTAAAGCTATGATCTTTTATTGTTAAAAATTTGAGTATTCTTCTCAAAACTGGATCATTTTGCAATGTTTCATTTGCTGTGTTAAAGGATGTTTAGAATGAACGTCATGAATAAAAATAGTTATACGGTTGAACATTTTTCATTTTAATCGAACATTAATCTAGTTAAATACTCTTATATTTGTTTACGAATTACTTTTTGAGTCAAAAATGTCACTATTCCATTTTTGTTCGAAAAATTTTATTTTTTTTAGTGCAAATTTCAACCTTTTTGTTGAGAAGTTGTATTTTGTGGTTGGGAATTAATTTTTTGTCAAAAATTGAACCATTCTAGTTATATGTTCATCATTTCTTCTATCTTTATGTTTTAAAATTCAACTGCTTCAATGAAATATTTACAATCTCATTTGATTCTCTATCATTTTGTGTAAAAATATAATAATAATTTGTTTGACAGGAAATTTTTTTGTCACAAATATCTTTTTAGCTAAAAATGTTACTTATGCCTATTGGAAATTCCATAGTGTCAGTTCAAAATTCATTTTTTTAATAAGCATTGAATTTTTCCATCTTAAAATTTGAGTTTTCAAATGTTCGATGACAATTCATCTTCTTAAGTAAAATTTAATTTATCTGTTTGAAACTCAACTCGTTTTAGTATAAAACTCTTTTGCTTCGTTTAAAATCGTTTTTTTTTTTAATAAAAATGTTACTGTTCCATCTTTCCTTGCAAATAATCATTTTTTGATTTCGAAATTCGACTATTTTGTTAAAACAATATATTTTTTCTTAGAGAAAGATTCTTTCTATTTGGAAAATAATCTCCTCATTTGAAAATTCACCTTTATGGTTGAAAATTGAAGTGCTCCAGTTAAATATTTATCTTTTTATTTGAATATCCATCTTTTTGATTGAGAAATGAACTGATAGTTGTAAATATTTTTTATGTTATCGGAAATTGATTTTTTTTCAATTGCGAGTTTAACTGTTCCAATTTTGGTAGCAAAAATGATATTTTTTTTGTTGAAAATTAGAGTATTTTTTCTCAAAATTGATTCTTCTTGTAATGCTTGATCTGTTGCGTTGAAGAATGTTTAGAGTGAACGTCATGAATAGAACTAAATGTTATCGTTTCGTGACAAATATAAATATGTTACTTAAAGTTGACCGGTAAAATTGAAAAACTAAAGCTTGAAGAACCGGGAAATGATCGGGAATTCCAAATCGTGCGCCGAATCGCCACCCTGATTATAAACTTGCAGCAAATATGGTTCTACTTTCGTAGATTTTATAAATCATAAAGGTTCGATAAATACTAAAATTCACTTTATACTCTAAGTTTAATCAGAAACCAGTAATTTTTTCAAGTGTGCTGAAGTTTTGGATTTTT
>WSXT02009661.1:0-14685 GCA_011762715.2 Neuroterus valhalla | reverse complement strand
GAAACCCCGTGTATTCATGCATTTGTTGAAGAAAATATCGTATGCACCTATGGATAGACGCATTTTTTGTCTCGCGCCATGTTTACCGAACTCGACAAAAAACGCATCTGTCTATCCCTAGGTGCATAATATACTATTTCAAAAAAAGAGTTTAACAATCATCCGAATATTTGGATTTTTCTTCAAAAAGAGGATTTTTCAATCAAAAAGTTCAATTTTCTACCAAAAAGAACTAATTATCAACAAGACACAGAAACTTTCAGTTTTTGTTTTTCAACAATCATGAATTCGCATAAAATTTGATGGTTTCATTTTTTTTTTTAATTTAGCTCCCCCATGGAAAAAGGAAACTTAAAGGAAACGACGACAGACGACAAAGGATTTTGAATTTTTCAAAATAGAATAAAATGAAAAAAAAATTATGCTTTCAAAATAAATATTCAATATGTGTTATTCAACTAGCTATTTAAGGCTTATAAGCTAAATAGTTTATTTTCCAGACGGAAAAAATGAACTTTTTCAGAATTATGCATTGAAAATCGTAGTTTTAGATGAAAATTAGAAAAGTTCAAATATAATACAAATTGACATCAGGTATCTGTCAAATAATATTAGGAGTGTAAAATTAAAAATAATAAACCTTCTTAGTTAAATAATTTAAAACAAATAAAAATAATATGATTCCTGATTGGAAGCTGCAATAATTAAGTAACTAAAACTCGGAGCATTAAAAATACAACAATTCCGAAAACTACTTTTGGAACTAAAGTAAAATTAAAATTAGAATTTTGGAAATAAATAATGGGAAATCTATTGATATTATCTTCATTTTTAATTTTTAATTATTTAATTTTATCAATTTGATTCGTAATCTAGGCAAATTAGATGCATGGATAATAATATGGAATAGCATCGCTGAAACTGCATCTGTACTGCGACTGTAGGAAGAAAGACAGGAGATGCAAGGTGGAATGACGGAATTCGCTTGAATTTCAACATTAGTTTCAAGGGTGAAATTCCAACTCAAGTTATAAAGGTTTAGCGAAAAATGAATGAATTTTCGAAAAAACAGGTTAACTTTCAAAGAAGTAGTTGCATGTTCAACAACAGAGATCAATTTCTAATCTATGGATGCATTTTGATCTAAAATAATGAAATGAAAAATTTTCTTTTCCGTATCAACTACCCCTTTATACCTGTTTTTGAAGTAAAATGCAGAACCTGAAGAATTTAGTTTTAAAAATTATTTTAAATAACCCATACATTCATTTTGTGTCTCGGATATCGCGGTACTGATTTCAATTATTTCCAAGTTTTCTTAGATTGTTTGTGGAAAGATGAAAAATTAAGTTGAAAAACAGACATCTTCTTTTATTTTATTTGTTCAGGACCAAAGTGTAAGAGAGACGGAATTGGAACATTGTCTAGTCCAAATCCATCTGAGAATAATTAAAAATATTTTGGAATCGAAATCGGATTCGAGCGAGAATTCAGGGCTCTAGTCTCTTCGAAAATTCAATAATTTGTGTTAATTTTCTTCGAATAAATAATACAATCCAATTTTTAAGAGAGTCAGGAAGGGGGAGGGGGGGGTCAGTACATTAACTTGGGAGGCTTCAATAGTGCGGCTGTGGGAAGAAAGACTGGAGATGCTCGGTGGGATGACGAAATCCGCTTGCATTTGAACATTTATGGGACCAAAAAAATTCTAGAAAATCTACGAAGTTCTGAACTGAAAATTTCTCCTTTCCTATCCTTGATCTAAGCTTCTTTATCTTTTAATGGCTTCGAAGAACGAAAAACTAGATTACAGTTGTTTCTTTACAATAGACATTGTGAAGTCTGATACTGGAAGATCAGTTAAGTGTCGAATTTCGGAGAGGATCATATTATGAAAGTGGATGAGTCTATCAACCATCGAGTGTTGGTTATTGCTTGTTTGTTTGGGAATCCCAATTCTCAAGTCGGTAGCATGGGTACCACAAATTTTTAAAACATGTCAGACAACATGTTTCTCTGGCCAGCTACACGCTAATGGAACCACTAGATTTACGACCGTTAACTTCGGTCGTCGAAAGCGATAACCATTTTAAGTTCCACGTAGACTTCTTACTTAGGGTGGCGCCGGGGCTCAAATTAGCTACTTTTCAATCCCCAGACGAAATACAAATTACAATTTCACTTATCTCGAGCAAATGATCCATTTGAGCGATTACTGGTACATTTTTATTTTTGAAACCGGCCACTTGAATCCAGGATGGCAAGCGAAAACGGGTTCCAGAAATAATTATTAGTAATCTTTAATTTTTAACTCAAGTAGGTACTAGGTAAATTTTCATTCGAAATAAGAACACAAATTCCACACGGAATACGCTATTCAAATACATTGAAAGATATGAAAAAAATGCATCTTCCAAAATCTTACGAAAAAAATTTTCAAATTTTTTTCAACATGCGATAACTCAAAGAAAAATGTTCGTGCGTTGTATATAAGAAACGGAAATTGTAACTTCAAATGTCTACTTTACAGATCTGAATTGTACAATTTTTTAGCGTCAGCGGTTTTCAAGTTATCATCCAAAACTAAACGAAAAAGAAAATTCCGAATTTTTGGATGATATTCAACATGCAATAACTCAAGGAAAAATGGTCGTGCGCTGAATATAAGAAACGGAAATTATAACTTCGAATGTCTACATTAAAGATCTTGGCAGATTTTAGCGTGAGCGGTTTTCAAGTTATCATCCAAATCCTAACGAAAAAAAAAATCCGATTTTTTTTCAACATGCGATAACTCAGAGAAAAATGGTCGTACTATGAATATGAGAAACGGAAATTGTAACTTCAAATGTCTACTTCACAGATCTGGTCAGTACAATTTTTTAGCGTGAACGGTTCTTAAGTTATCATCCAAAACCAAAAGAAAAAAAAATCCAAATTTTCGGGTGATTATCAACCCGCGATAACTCAGAAAAAATGTACGTACGCTGAATATATAAGAAACGGAGATTGTAATTTCAAGTGTCTACTTTACTGTAATAATCCAAAGACTGACGAAAAAAATGTTGTCAAAATTTTTGCTCGTCTTTAAAATTGCCTCTGGACTTCAAAAATTTTTGTTGGTCATGCGATTGAGAAGTTTCTTCAGATAATTTGATTATTTTTTATTTGAGCTCTTATCGAGCTCCGTACCAAAAACAGTTTGATTTTTATTACAATAATTGAATTTTTATACCAAAAAGACAAGAACACATATAGTTCAGAATTAACAAAATAATTAAATTTTATTTGAGAATAACACAATTTGGATTGAAAAAGAAGGTGATTTATACAAAGCAATCAGTTTTTCTGAAAAATAGTTAAATTGTGAACCTGAATGGATCTATTTCCAACCTGATGTACGAATTTTTGAACGAAAAAGATCAAATCGAGGATCAAATTTGAACTAAAAAAATTTTAACTCAAAAACAGATAATTAATTTTTTGAAACAAAAAGACGATTTTTTTTCAAGAATAAATCCATTTTTAATACAAAAAAATATTAATTTTCAAACGAAAACCACAAATTTCAATCGAACAGGACAAATTTTTAATTAAAAAAAAAAAAAAATTATCCCTAAAGATAAACATCAATCGAATAGTTGGCAGTTCAACGGAGAAAAACTTTTGATTTTACGTTAAAAAAACGTTGAATTAGACCAGAAAGATTAATTTTTAACAGGAAATTTTATAGTTGATATTCCAATCCGAAAAAATCGAGTTATTAAAACAAATAGTTAAATCCAAACGAAAAAGAAGAATTTTGCAACAAAGGAGTTGAATTTCTAACTAAGAAAAATTTTCAAGAGAGAGAATAGATTTCAACTAAACAGTTGTATTTTTAATCCAAAGAAAAAATAATTTCAAATCCAAGAAGACTAATTTTCAAGGAAGCAGTTGAATTTCCAATCTAATATTTGATTTTTCACCCTTAAAAAATTAATTTACAATTTGAATAACGAATTGTCTATAAAAAAAACTTCTACAAACCAGTTGAATTTCCAACCAAATAAGTGAATTTGTAACAAAATACTCACAATTCCGAAAAGATTATTACATTTTCAACAAAGTGAAAAAATATAATTGTTGCTAGTTTGAAAAAGAAAAGATTCAAATTTGAAGTAAGAAAAAAATAACGAATTTGTTAATTTCAAATTAAAACAGTTAAATTGGAACGAAAAAGTTTGACTTTCTAAGAAAGAGTTGAAATTTCCACTGGAAACAGTATGTAAGTCATAAGAGGAAACAAAATTCGACCAAATTGTAGAATTTTTACACATAAAAAAATAAAATTTCCACAAAAAAGTGGAATCTTTTAGCCGAAGAGTCGAATTATTCATAATACAGTTGAATTTCTACCCCAAAAATTATAAATGTTCAATCATGAAGGAAGTAGTTTTTTTTTTAACCGAAGAGTTAAATTTCCATTCAAGAAGATTATTTTTCAACCAGAAGATACGGATTCATTAAAAAAAATTTTCCATAAATCTTGAGTTTTATTATTAATGAAGATATTATGAACTAAATGTAATTTTAAAATGAAGTTAATATATTTGATATAAATTCAAAATAAAATAGATTTTTATAAATAATTCTCGACCAAACATTTGATATGGCATCTAAAAGCCATCAATTTCGAACTCGATTTCGAAGTAAACATCAGACCGTTAAATTTCCAATTTAAAAAATGAATTTTAGATCAAATAGTAGAATTTTCGGCGGAAGAAAGTCAATTTAAATGGATTATAAATAAATAATAAATAAGGGCGGTCAGTTGGTCGTGGGGGCTCAAGCATGAGCTTTGGACCCACTCCGTCTGGTTGCGGGTTTGATTCCCGCATCGCACACTCGAAAGGTTACGTAAAGCAAAGGACATGGAATATAGAGGAGAAGTGTTCTGTGAAGACTCTAAATGAAAAAAATAAGAACGAAGGACGTTTGTCGAAAACTAAAAAAAGAAACTCTTCGAAAAAGGGCTAGAGAGGGAACATGGAAAAGAATGCAAAATCTGTGTTTAAATGCTTTACTTCTTTATGAAATTAGGAATTCCAATTTTGGCCAGTAAATTCTAAATTCACTTCCTCCTCCTCAAGGCATAATTCGTCCCATAAACTTGCCCCCCCCATCCCCCTCCCTAAATTGTGACGTACACTTCTTCATTTTTCCCGACTCTCGTACCCAAATTTTCTGACTATTCTAAATTTTCCAAATTTCCATAATTTTTCCGGTTCTCAAAAATGTATAATATAATATTCTGCACTTGTCACTCTGGTATTTGCCTTGTTACGCAATTAGCTTGAAGGCCCTAATGCGCTGGAGTGAGTTACTCTCGACTTCCGCTTCCGTTTCCGTCTAGGAATCCCTTGAGACTCACCCCGTTCCTCTGCTAGGGTTTATTGTCTAACCTAACTCTTGAGGAAGGGCACTTATGATTTTTCGATTAAGCTACGTAAACAGTACTTGGAAAGCTAAACAGCTCACGGAGACGGAGTGTTTGACTAGCGCCGATACGATGTTTTCCCAAGTAGCATTCCGAGGCTGTAAACGTGACGCGTTGCGTATGTTTCAACCTTGAGTGTTGACATTGTTACATCTTCAATGTTGGGGAATACTTTAAATTTGTAGTAGATAAAGCACGACCTCTAAAAATCGTAAAAGAAATAGCTTCCATCGCTCTTAAACATTTCAGCGGTACCATCCCCACCACGCTACCATCCCCACCAAGAGCCCTGCCATCCTTCAGTTCCTAAGTAGGCAAAAATTCGCTCAAAGTTTCGAACGAATATTTCCCACCGCTCCACAGTGGTGTCTGTATATGGAAAAATGGGACAATTTCAGGAAATTTCCGAAAATCGAGAGGAAAGGTTTTTTGGGTCGCTGAACAAGAATATGATGTCAAGATAATCGAGAAGTGATTCTAGGTGCAACATTTTTGCAATTTATCTTTTTCGAAATATTTTTCCAAAAAAAATTTTTTTTTGTGAAAATTGCATAAGAAAGCAAATTGCAACAAGTAAATGAGCAAATTTTTTAATTTGAAAAAATTTCCAATAGTTTTTACTCTTGCAGAAATAGGACATGGTAAGAAATGTGCGAGAATCGAGTATGCATGTGAAGAAAATCAATCTCTGCCATTAAGTGCAAAAGTTTGCAAACAATTCGCAATTTTTTTTTTCGCAATTTTTTACAAAAAATTTTTTTAATATAAATTGAATAGGAAGCTAGTAATCAAATTAGGTTATTAAAAATTTACTTATTTGCACAATTTTTCTAGAATACTTGTTTATCTTGCAAGAAAGCATAATAATTAATAAACTTCCGTGATCTACCAATAATGGCATGAAAATCTATGAAATTTATATTATTCATCTATTTATGCTCGCTGATCACAACTATTAATCCTAAAAAATCCAATCTTTCATTCAGTGCGAATGTTTTGTCAGTTGAAATTTTTGCAAAATCATTTTTTCTTCAAATAATCAACTTTGAAAAAAGATAATTCCAACAGGTAATTAAATTTATTTTGTCCCACGCGAAATTTTTGTTGAGTATTTTTTTTGTTTAGAAGCTAATACACACAATATTATATAAACATACATAAACTGCATACAGATATTATAATAAACCTGCGTATTCCGTGACTGCAATGCCGAACTATTTATTTAATTTTTAGGTTATTGGAAATATTTTCAATAGTATCACAGCATACTTGGATGGTTTTCACTTTAAAAAATAAACTGCATTTGTGAAAACTTTGCAATATTGTAAAACTTAGAGTTATGAATTTTTCAAAATAGCCGAAAATGAATTTTTTTTCAATCTTCAATTGCTCATAGCTATTAATCCTTCAGTTTTTGTGCAATTATCAGTTGGCTTGGAAACACAAATTCCCGTCATCGCCTTTAGGCATTTCAGCAGTGACACTATCCAGACCAGGAGTGTCCAACGCAAGGTTGACGTGCTTCTCCTCTCTTCTCCTTCTCCGTGCGCTTAATCAAGAATTCTCTTCTCGCTCACCGCATGAACGCAGCCAAGACGGTAAGAGAGGGGATTGATGAGTGACAGTTATTTACACCGTTGCTCACGCGTTGGACACCTCTGATCGAGACCAACAGCCTTACAATTCTCTATTCTTACATCTTCTATGTTGGGGAATGCTGAAGATTTGTAGCATATAAATCACGGCTCCTTGAAACCATAAAAGAACCGTTTATAAGCTGCCACTGCTCTTAAGCATTTCAGCGTTGATACCATACCTATCAGAAGCTTTACTATTCCTTCTTTTCTTATCCATTCAGATCTAAATAGATAGGTACACAGTAGAATCTACTATTATGTTAAAAAATGTTATACAGTACAGTCTCTCAATAGGGCGCCTCTCAATAAGGCGCTTCCCCCTCAAGCACGCTCGAACGCTACCCCCTCTCTCTAGCCTTCACGTTCAGTGAAGAAGTTTGGAATCATTGCCTCTCAATAGGACATATAAAAGACATTTATAAATAAATAATCGGTTTCACATTGTTTTTCTCGATAAAGTACTCTTATTTGTTGTTAAAAATATCACATGTTAGTTGGTACGATCATAATTCTAAAAACAAGATAAGTATCCTTCAAATAATTTTCAATTAAAAACTATAGTTTGCAAAGTTAAATGAAGTATGCAATATATTGCATACTTTTTATGTTTCTAGTTTTAATTTTTAATTAAAACCATCAATTTCAATTTTTGTGAATTTTATTTAGAATTCTCAATATTATGTGAATCGAGTTCGGAATTCACCATTTCTCTTCACAATCAGTCACAGACGCGAATAAAATTTTATTTTTAAAATATCTGCCCCATAACTCTGTTTTATAGGGTCCCAAAAAACCCCCATATGTGAAAAAATGTTTTTTTTTCAAGTTTTTGCAGCTAATAATGATTTTTTTGCCGTTTTTTTAACGCAGTTTGTTTCAAATACATGAAAACTACTTTATACTGATAGTTAGATGTTCATTTACATTATTTGAACAATTTATTATTGTTTTTATCAACTTTGTCTTAGAAAAGGGTTAGAAAGTCAAGGATTTTTGGAATTTTTCAACTTACTTTCAACGTTCCAGTTAATGTGAGGTAATTATCAATTTAAGTTAGCAAAAAATATTGTTTAAGCCATTTTTTAATAATTATAACAACATTCTCTTAGAATAATGCTACATGGTTGCGGTTTTTTTCCTGAAATTTCTAACTTTTTGTCACTTTTCCATTAGACTAAAGTAGGCATTAATTCATGTTAAAAAAATAATTGTTCAAACAATTTTTTATCATTGCTAATAATATTTTCTGTGTCTAATGATAGGAACTTGCGGTTTTTTCTAAAATGTTGAACTTTTTGCCCACTTTTCAATTGAAGTGAGTCAATATTTAATTTAAATTTACAAAAATAATTCACTTAGTGAGGTAATAATTGATGCAAGGTAAGAAACATGCTTATTTGAACAATTTTTTTTTTTACAATCCTTTTCTCCTAGATAAGTGCTAGAAAGTTGTGGTTTTTTCTTAAATGTTTATTCTTGCAAAGTTAAACTACTTTCTTGAAAATTCAATTTTTGCGTTGGAGATCCGTAATTTTAGTAGAAAATTCGAAATTCAAATTTCACTGAATGAATTCAGCTTTTTTGTTTCAATTAATTTTTTTTTTTTTGACATTGGGAAAGGAACAAAAATAATTTACTTTCAATTGAAATTTTTCCTATCTAGAATTAATTTGGAGAATTAATCAATCAAATTCAGATAAATTTTTCAAAGTGAACTTATCTGAAGACCATATAGATTGCAATCAGTCAAATTACTTGATTACTGGCTGCTCTTGAAGTCTAGACTTTTCGTGCAGAAAGCGTTGAAAAGAAAGGCACTTGCTTCTTCGAATGTGGCATCAATATTAAATATGATTCGACGCGTCTGCCCTTTTCTACCCTTTCAACCGAAGCGGTAGAACCCGGTGAAGAGTGGAGTTGAGGGGTCCCGCAACATCAACCCTCACATGCGATATTATCGCAGTTTCATTTTACTTCAATTTCATGAAACAAAAAGGGGAAAATAGTATTAACTGAAACTGGGATTTCTAATAAGTGCTTTAGGCTTGACTAATAAATACTTAGAGGTAGCTAACAACTACCTCAAGTTTGACCAGAATATCTTTTACAATTGAGCTGTTTCTCGAAGAGAAATTCTCTGGGAAACAAACAATACCAATTTCTATCAGTTCAATAATAATAATGAACCAAAAAAATCTATAAAATCTAGAATAAAAAATTTTCAATAAAAAAAAACAGAAGTTTCATCAGATTTTTGAGTTTGCAAATCAGTGAAAATTTTTGAAACAGAAACGGAAAAATAAAAATCACAGTTGAAAACTTAAGGTTAACGAAAAACAAAAGAATTTTAAACAAAAAAAATTTCATTTCTACCCAAAGGAAATAATCTTCAAGAAAATCGTTGAATCAATAAAATAGTTTAATATACTACCAAAAAAGATTTTTCAGTCATGGAGAAGACAAAAATTTTCAACGAAAATATAAAATTCTAGACAACAGTTAAATTTTTAATAAAAAAGGAAAATATCAAAAATAATATTAATTTTTGAATTTTCAACAAATAAGATCACTCTCTAACTTGAGATGAAATAAGTAAATATTTAGTCTGAAAACTATTTTTAAAAGAAAAAAAAGGTATTAACAGAATGGTTGCAAACGAAAAAAAAGAAATGAGTGTGAATACTTAAATTTTCAATGAAAAAATTTTGATGTTCATCTAAACAGATGAATTTGTAATCACAACTATGGAAATTTCAATCGGAATTAGTTGAATTTCGATTTTTGCAAATTATTTATAACAAACAAATTGTTATAATAAAAAAACGATGGAATATCAAATAAAATAGTAAATGTTTAACTGTCGTTGTTGGATTTTAAACCAGAAAGACGAATTTCTATTTGAAATCATGGGCGTTCAACTAGAATAGTTGAATTTTTGGGATTCATTTTCAACAAAATTGTTGAATTTTTAACTGTTAAATGATAATTTTCAACCAAAAACGGAATAGTAACATTTTAGTCTTGAGAAACCAATTTCAAACCAAACGTAAGAGTTTCTAATTAAGTAGATGGATTCTCGACTAAAATGGTAAAAATTTAAATGTATAACTTGAACAATCAATTGTAAAGGGGAATTTCGAAACAAAATATTAACTTTCGAAGAAAAAGATAATATCCTACCGAGCAATGGATTTTTCAACAAAATATGTGAATTTTTAATGTAATAAATAAATTTTCAATTCAAAGAAACAAAATTTTATTTGAATGGTTGAATTTCCAGCTACAGAAAATTATTCTTCTATAAAAAATGGAACAGTTTTAGTTTTCTGTTTAGGAAATTTGTTTTCAGACAAACTGATGAATTTTTCATGTAAAATGATGATTCTCCACTTGGGATAGATGTTTTTCACGAGTAGAAGATGAATTTTTCAACCATTAAGATTAATTTTTCTATGAAAAGGCAAATTTGCAAAAAGCACATACATCCTCAAAGTAATGGTTCAATTTCTTAATTCAGAAATTAACAAAGTAATAACATTTCAAACCAGACGTGAATTTTGAATAAAAATATTTCACCTTCAAGAAGAAGATTTGATTTTCAACAAACAAGTTGAAATTTCAAACCAGTAGTTTATTTTCTAACTAAAAATCGCCGGACTCGCAATGAACAATTTAAACGAGTTTCCTATTATAATGCAGGAAAATTTCTCTTTTGAAATACTACTTATCCCGGTTATTTCCCTGTCTATGAAATTCGCGGTCATTTCCCGGTTTTTTCCTGTGCCTTTAAATTCCCCTTTTTTTCTCAGCCATTCAAATTCCTTCTCATTTTCCAGTCTTTCCCAGTCAATTGAATTCCTAGTTATTATCCGTTTGTTCCCAGTCAATAATAGTCCCGGTCAGTAAAATTCCTGAACATTTTTTCGGTTTTCCCGGTCAGTTAAATTACTGGTCATTTCGCGGTTTTCCCGGTCAATGAAATTCCCGGTCATTTCCTGGTCAATAAGATTTATAGTCTTTCCTGGTCGATGAAATTATCACTCATTCCCCAGTCTCCGAAATTCCCAATCATTTACCGGTTTTCCCGGTAAGTAAAATTCCTGGTCATTTCCCGCTTATTTCCCGGTCCATGGAATTCTTTGTCATTTCCCGTTTTTTCAGCTTATTAAAGCTCCCAGTTCTTTCCCCGCCACCAAAATTCCTGGTCATTTCTCAGTCTTCTCCAGTCAATAAAATTCCTGGTCAATTCTCGTTTTTTTTTCTATGTCAATAACATTCCCGGTCAGTAAAATTCCTGGACATTGTTTCTGGTCATATTCCGGTTTTTACCAGTCAATGAGATCCCCGGTCGTTTCCCGGTTTTCCCGGATCAATAAAGTTCCCAGTCATTTCCCGTTTTTTCCTGGGCAATAAAGTTCCCAGTTTTCTCCCAGCCATCAGAATTCTTGATCATTTCCCGTTTTTTTATAAGTCAATAACATTCCCGGGCAGTGAAATTCCTGGAAATTGTTTGTTTTTCCCACTCAGTCAAGTTTCTGGTCATATCCCGGTTTCCCCAGTCAATAAAATTCCTGGTAATTTCCCGGTTATTTCCCGGTCCATGAAACTCTTGGTCATTTCCCTTTTTTTTCTGCTCAATAAAGGTCCCAGTTCTTTCCCAGCCATCGAAATTCCTAATCATTTCCCAGTCTTCCCCAGTCAATAAAATTCCTGGCCATTTCCCGTTTTTTTCTAAGTCAATAAAATTCCTGGTCATTTGCCGTATTTTTCTCAGTCAATAACATTCCCGGTCCGTGAAATTCCTGGAAATATTTGGTTTCTTCCAGTCAGTAAAGTTTTTGGTCATATCCCGGTTTTCCCCAGTCAATGAAATTCCCAGTCATTTCCCGGTTTTCCTGGATCAATAAAATTCCCGGTAATTTCCTGGTTTCCCGGCCAAGTCGCCACCCTGTTTATATTCTGAAAATTTGACTATTTGGTTGTGAATGCCAATTCGAGGCTGATGTATTTTTTTTCTAGAAATTGAACTTTCTTGGTAGAGTGTAGAAAGATTTTTTTGCAAAAAATTTTTTTAAGATATAAAATGAATATTCTTCCATTCAAAATCCATCGGAACTAGTCGAAATTATTTTTTTGCGAATATTGAAATGATCTGTTCAATTTAAAAATATTTTTCCTGCTTTAATTCATCTATGCCTGTTGACCTCAATAAATTTGGAATTATTTAGAACTTTTTAAAATAATATTCCATAAAGTCATATAAGCCTGAAGAATCTAGTTCGAATTTATAGCTTTTGTTCCGACGCAAAAGCTTTATTTCTCCCTCCGTCCGATCACTGAAGTTAAACAGCGTTGGGCGCAGTTAGTACTTGGATGGGTGATCGTCCGGGAATACCGCGTTTTGTTGGCATGTTGGCGGGAGACTGTGTCCTCCCGTGTATTCAACTACATCAATTATATGAGTCTCTACGAGTTATGCTTACCCCATGAGAGATTATGGCTTAATAATACAAAAAAAAAGTAACAATTAATTTATTCTCTATAAAATAATTTAAAACAGAACTAGAATTAGAAAAAAATTAGATACAAAATAAAATCGCATCCAATATATAAAGTGTCAACAAATGACTCGATGTTGTATCACATTAAACTCTTCTAGAACGAAACGAAGGTCATACCTGTTTTGAAATCAAGAAAGTGACGTATCCTTAAGATTGTTCAAATAAATTTGAGAAAAATAAGAATTATCTTACAAATAACCCTGGTGGGGCGGAAAGATCTTCACTTTTTTCAGCTTCGCCAATCGAATATAAAAGATTTAATCCTTTTATAAACAATTTAAAAAAAAAATCAATAATTCATTAGTCACTAAATCTGCTGGACAATCAGACCAGATTTTGATTATCCACAGGAGTCTCTAAACAGCAAAAATGAAGGGCTCCATTATACTCTTCACCTGCATGGTTTTTCTTGACTTTACAAGTAAGTGTAGTGGAAATTTACTAATATATTTTTGAACTTTTTATATTCAAACTTTTTTTTCCTATAAAAATTGTTTCAAATTGTTGGTTCAATTTTCTACCAATTACGTAGTTTACTTTTATCTGCAAAAAAATATATCCAAATATGTAATAATTCAATTTTATGTTGAAACAATATTTTGAACTCTGTTGAATAGAATTTCCAACGAAATATAAGATTTCGTAACCAAACAAATTAATTTAAAGAAAAAACAAGAAAAACCCTCACCCAAAAAAATTATTTTCCAACTCACTGGATAAATTTTTAGCCCAATAGATAATTTTCTTGCCAAGAAGGATGAATTCTTAACCAGAAGGAATGAATATTCAATAAAAAATGGAATCGTTGAATATATCATTCAATGAAGCTGGAATATTTGTTTATACTTTCATCCTGCGAGGCGGGAATCGAACCCCTAACCATACACAGTGGGTCCAAAGCTCATGCCTTAGTTGACAAACAAAAAAAAAGAAAAAAAATTAATTTTCAATCACAGTTAGATTTTTAGTTGATGAGAATAATTTTTTATTAAAGTATCAATTCTTTGGTTAAAAATTACATTTTTTATGAAAAATAATAAGGCTCTCAATTCCATGGCAGACATACTTTGATCAACCCAAAAAATCCATTTTTTACAGGAGAATTAGTCAAAGAGATGATTTTTTGGTGAAAAAAATCAACTTTTCCCACAACAATATGACTTCTTGCTGAAATAGTTAAATTTCCAGTCAGAAATTGATTTTTTACTGAATGGTTTAATTTCCAACCCGTAAATCTGTACTTTCAACAAAACAGTTGAATTTGAATCAGAAAAGGCATTATAATAGAAGTCTGATTTTCAGATACAAAGACAAACTTCTGAAAGAAAACAAGGAATTTTCACCACATACTCAAATTTGCAAAAAAAGAAAAAAATATAATATATATGAAATGACAACTAGGAATAGAATATTGTAAATTGTAAGTTAAACTGGCAATAAAATAATTAGATTTTCAATCAAGAAGAAGTTTTAATCAGAAGAGAATCATTCTGAATAAGTCTAAGATGACAAAAAAGAATCAATTTTTATTCAAAACAATCAATTTTTCTTAAAAATGTTCAATTCTCAACAGAAAAACGAACTTTTCCACGAATAGTAGAATATTCAAACAAAAGAGATAAAGTCGGTTAAAGATTTAATAGTTTTGTAGGAAATCCGTCTTTTTAGATTAGATTCAGTTGTTTCTGAACTGAAAGTGAATTGTTTTTTCGTTCAAGTATAAACTAATACATTTTTCGTTAAAAATTAATTTTTGTCTCTAGAACTATTTTTTTCAGAAAATTTAATATTCTGAATATATTATTATTATTATTACAATATAAAAAAAAAAACTACGAATCCCTTCAAAAAATTATTGCAGCTCATTTTTGGATAGAGAACTTTTGTTGCTTTGTTTTTTTAGGTTGCGTAGTTCTTCTGGAAATTCCATTTTCTCTCTTCTATTCAATTTCTTACGATCGACACCCTCCGTTATTATTTCAAAAATTTTATTGTTTCATTTTTTACG
>WSXT02009650.1:0-14685 GCA_011762715.2 Neuroterus valhalla | reverse complement strand
AAAGTTAATCGGACTGTGCACTCATTACCACGCCTATCATACGGATTTGTAGGCCGTACAACTAACTTATTCCTACAGAAATAGACGGTGCAGAAATCTTTCTATCAACTCTAATCCCTTGATATCAGGCAGGTGACAGTCAAAACTAAGAGTGACTCATAAATTTGTATAAGTACATAAACGAAATAATTTGATTGTTTTGTGCCTGAAAATAAGATTTTAATGTTTTGAGACTTTAAATCTCTCAAGGTTTCTATTTATCAACGGTAACAAGGGGATATTATAAGTGCGCTGTTTTTGAATGCAAGTCAAGTTATGCGAATCGCTCCAAAAAGTGCAAGTTTTTACTGTGCCGAGTGATAAAGAAGTTATTAAAATATAACAGCAAGCTATTTTTATAGCTATTTTTGAACTTAACCGGGTGGTGTGATCTACATAAAAAATTGCGATCTAGAGAGTCTTCTTCAGAGCATCCGATACTTGCAAAGGATGGGTCTGTTATTGAAACAGTGAAATTTTTTTTTTTTTTTAATTTCTGAAATGGATATTACCAGGGTGGTGACTTGACCAGAAGACCGGAAGATTACCAGAAATTTATTTGGCTAAAAAAACAGGAGATGACCAAAATATAATTAGAAAACCGAGAATTATGAAAATTTTACCGTAAAAATACGAAAAATGATGAGAGAAAGGATCTGTATCTTTTCCATTATAATAAAATAATAAATATAATTTCTCTCGGAACAGGGAATTTTCTACATGGAACGTGAACTTGTTAACATAATTATGTTCTGGATTCAAAGGAGAGGAAATTTAAAAAATCGCTCTTCCAATTGATATTCATCACAATATGAAAGTCCCCTGTTATTGATTTTAACTGAAAAGAAATTGGGCTGATTCCAATAAAAAATTCCACAGTTGGAGTCGAAAATTCATTTGTTCGGTAAAACATAATTTTTTTTCAATTTAAAATGTGAGAATTCAAAGGTTGACCATTCATCTTTTTAGAAAAAATCAACTCTTCTATTTGAAGATTCTTTGTTTTAGTAAAAATTCTTATGTTTGGTTTGAAATTGGTTTTTTGAACTAAAAATGTTAGGTACCGTTACATTTTCGAATAAAAAGAAAAAATTTCCCAGGTCGAAATTCGACTGTTTCGTTGAAGCATTGTATTTTCTGCTAGAAAATAAATCTTTCTGCTAGAAAAATAATCTTCTTGTTTGAATATGCCTTTTCATGGTTGAAAATTGGAGTGCTACGGTTTAATATTTATGGTTTTATTTCAAAATTTATAATTGAAATACATGAAAAATTGTGTTCTTTTATTAATATTCTAATAATAACTATTTAAATATTGCTCACCAATACCGTTTTCATTACTCCAACTTTATAATATTTATTTATTCCATGAATCCTATTCTTTATGATACAAATCATTAGAGATTTTCGACATATTTCTGTAACATAATTAATTTTTATAGATGTCTTCATTTTTTACACGTTTATTATAACGAGCCACAATAAATCATATTGTCTGATTTGAAAATAAATAAAAACTTTTCTCATTTATCTGAATTGAGGTCTAATTTTAATAATTAATGTAAATGTCATCACAAAGGGAATTTAATTGAAATCTAGTATATATTCATAGTTAACGATATTCACATATGTCAATGCTATAAGTTATATATTTTTGTAAAATAACTGCATGTATTGTGTGAGGAGCGTATTCGTATTATTGATAAAAATGATGATTTTTTCACTTTTTCATTAATACCTAATAATCTATAGGATGTTTAAAATATTGAAAAATAGTGTCCAAAAATAAATATATGCAAGAAAGGGTTTGAATAATCAAAATGATTCGAATTTGAATTTTCCTTATGCTGTAGAATCATTATTGGCCTAAAAGTACAGCCAGCGCCGCCACGTGGCTACGATCAGGTCTGACGTCACATATATTTTACAGGACTTTATAGGAATGCTACCCACCTGGTGGATATTGAACCGATTTTTCTATGAAATATAAGGAATATTTGTATCATTATAAATAAGTTAACATTATTAAAAATTGTAAGGAAATTCAATGAATGATATCGATTTATTATTCAGTGAATCATCATTAGTTCTGATAGTTTTTCTGTAATAGTATATGAAATATATTTGAGAGCGTCATTTAGAATTAACGATATCGCATTTAAATTTTTAAACAAATTAATTCCAGGCAGTTTGACTCCATATAATTATTTTGCACAGCAAGAAAATATGAAGTCACATCTGATCAGTCCACTTGTCCTTGTTATGTAACATCTTGCAGCTAATTCACCTAATTAGTCAATTCAATGGGGTACTAATATACCAGTTACTCGAGTAAGATTCTTTAGCAGTAGCGTTACCGGAAATGGTATTTGAAGAAAAATGTGCTTTAACACCTTTTTACTAATTAGTGGCATTTTTCACGAGATAGAATCTGGGACATAGAAATTAGGTTTTAAATTTCGGCAAGCTAGCGTCCCGTTTACAAATCTCGATGGGGTATTGTTGAGGTTCTGAGGGGATTTCCCCGATATTGTTATGGTCACCATCTTGCAAATTATTTTGAGCCTCGCATGCCAGTTTGGTTACGCAAAACTGTTCAAGGTCGTCAGAGAATATCTGATGAGTTTTCTTACAAAGATCCCCTCCGATTTCCAATTGCCGTCAGCTTTTTCTACAAAAAAATACCGTTCTTGTTTTTTCTATTCACAAAGGAAATATATTTTGTTGAGAAGTCATATACTTTGTTGTATATACTTGAATTTATAATCAAACGAGATTTTTCAGTCGAGAAAACAAAAGGCCAACCAATTCTCAAGACAAAACAAAATGTTGGTCCAAAAACGGACGGATTAAAATATGAGTTTTATACAATATTTTACAAAAAAAAAAAAAAAGAATAAATAAAAAAAAGTTTTTAAACAGTGAAGTTCCCAAAAAAGGAAAGAGCCTTTAACTAAATAAATCAATCTGGGAAAAATTGATTTGAATTGAATTTCTTGCCAAAAAATATTTTTCAGCCCAGGAAAGAAATGTCGAACAAAATTACCAGATTCTGCAAAACAGTTGGGTTTTATTATGAGAAAGAACAAGTTATCAACAGAACTTTCTAATTTTCAACTAAATTCTATTATTTGAAAAAAATATATATATATACCTATATATGACAGAAAAAACGAAAGAGTACGAAGTCGCTACGATATTTTTGACGCAAAAATATTATTTTTAACAAAAAAGTTCAATTCGTCACCAAATGAGTTGAATTTTTAGCAGAGTAGTTGGATTAACAACCATGGATGATTATTCAGTGTTGAAATGATAATTCCTTCTCAATTGTGAAGTAAAAACCAAAAAAGATTATTATTTTGCAAATTGTTCAATTCTCAACTAAAAACAATTCTGATTGAAGCCATCATGGAATTATGAAATTCTCAGTGAAAAGAATTGAGTAACGGAAAATATTATCTCCAACAGAAAAATTTAATTTTGTACCAAATCAAAAAAGTTGAATTTTAAACAATGAAGACAATTTTCGACAAAATAATTCTATTTTTTCCATGATACTTGGATTTTCAACCAAAGCGATAGATTCTCGACTAAAATGATGAATCTTCAACTAAAAAAGAAGACTTTTTGAAAAAAATTTTTCAATTTGTTCAATTTACAACTTGAAACCATCATTATTCAACCAAACACGAAATATTTGAATTTTTAGCAAAAACTATTGCTTTTTTGAAAAAAAGAAGTAATAACAGAAAAGTTCAATTTTCATCCATAGAGATGGATCTCTAACCAAAAAAATTAATTTTGAAAAAATAGGATTGAAATTTCAACCAAATACCAAATTCAACTATTTTGGTGGAAAATCCAAAATTAGCATTTTTGTAGGAAATTTCTATTTTAGGATTAAAGATTCGACCATATCGAGGAAAAATAATATTTTTGGGGTAAGAGTTGAAGAAATTTGTCGTCGGAAATTTGCCTTTTTGGCTTGAAAATCCTTCTGTGGGAAACTCGACTTTCTCATTAGAGAATTCAACCATTTTGGATGAAAGTCATCCTTTTTTGTTGAAAATTTGATCTTATTTTGGAAATTCCTATTTTTGGTTAAGAAAATGAACTATTTTGTAGACAAGATCTTCTTCTCCACTATTTCTATCCAAAAAACATTAATTTTCAACCAAAAATGAAATCCTAAAATTTACAGTAAAAAAACCATGGTTAAACTGCAAAAACGAAACAAATTCCTAACAAAAGTGTACCATTTCCTACTTGAAACGGACTAATTAAGCTTTCAATTGAAAACATAATGTTTCACTAAAAAAAAAAAATTATTTTCAACGTAATAGGTGAATTTATAACTAAAACAGGTTAATCATATACCAAAACATTGCGATTGCAACTAAAAAAGATACAATATTAACTAAAAGATGTAAGAGTGGAAATGCAAATTTTTAGCAAAAGAGATAATTTTTGAACGGGCATAGTTTGTAACCAAGAAAAACTTTTAGGTCAAGGAGCACAAAAAAGTTTCTGGTTTGCTCTATTTTGAACAAAAAAGATTCTCTTTAACGAACTAGATACATTTTTCGAAAAAAGTTAAGTTTTGAACAAACAGAAACAATTTTCAACTAAATTGTTAGGTTATTGAACAAATAAGACCAATTTTCTGCAAAATATTTGAATTTTCACCTAGAAATATGAATTTTTATACGAAAAGTCTTTCCTAACCAATGATTTGTATTCCCTTCAGTAATAGTTGAATTTATAACGAAAAATCGAATCATCGGCCAAAACGGATATTTTTTAAACGAAAATGTCAAATTTTTTTGTTCAAGAGATAAGATTTCGACGAAACACTTGAACTTTCAACCCGGAAAAATAAATGTCCTTCAAAAAACTTATCTTAGAAAAAAATTGTTAAACTGTCAACAAAATAGATTCTCTTCAACTAAGAGAAGACGAATTTTCTACAAAATAGTTGAGTTCTCAATCCGTAAATGTGAATTTTAAACTGAGCGATCAAATTTCTAACCAAGAAGAATAACTTTCCGGATAAATTTTGTATTTTTATTTATAAAAAAAAAAAAATTCCTGTCGGAAGATGAAATTATCGATCAATAAAAATACAATTTTCCACAAAATTGTCGAATCTTCGATCAAAAAATAAGAATTTTCAACAAACAAGTTTGTTTGGAATTTTCTACCAAGATAGTTAAATTTTCACTCAGGAAGACGAATTGCTAACCAAATTGATAAATTCCCTACACTGAAGATCCTCCTTAACGAAGAATAAGAATTTTCTACAAAAAAGTAAAATTTGATAACCCTTTGATATTAATTATTGAATGAACAGTTGAATTCTCAACAAATGCATACGGCACTCTGCAATTACGTAATACATCGTCGAAAAACTCCTGTACATAATACCCGAAAAATACGATCAAGAGATCATTTTCAACTCCATCTGTCTTGTGTGAATATGCAGCGACGACATCAGTAACCATTCTCCGAGAGTGCTCCAAATCAGACTGGACCTAATTATGCAGGGCATTGAGAATCGGACATCGACGATCAGTACTTTCCTATATCTCACCTCCTTCGATAATGGTCCAGCGAAACTCGAAGAGCGACAATCGCTTGTTTCAACCCGGGAGAAAAGGAGGAGTATCAGTGAATAAGAAGAAGAGAGGAGAGAACAATGGGTACCAGGTTTCATATCAGCAATGGGGAACGCTGGACAGGAAAGGCGAAGAGGGTACCAAAAGGGGTCCAGGTAGGACAGCAGGTGCTTTGTCACCCAGCGAATAAATCCGGCCAGTCTTCCACTTGTTCCACCCTTCTACTTCTACTTCTCTTCTAAGTCCATCTCCATCTTCGGCACCCTTCTCTTTGTCTCCACCCACTTCACTCCTTTGAACTCGCTCCTCCTCAATAACCATTTTCGACCTTTTCATTTCTATTCGCAGGCTTCACAACGAATCAACTGATCAAGTTTGAGAGAAAATGAAAGTGCTAGACAGCTGTAGTACTAGTGAGCTGGGAGACCATTTTTGAAGGGTTTTTTTTCAAGAATGTGAGCCTCTTGATCGACTCGGCGGCGTCGAGTTTCTCTAATTTCCTTCTCTCTGACTTCTACCTTTCAAATATTGATCGCGAAATACGTATAATATTTTATAGATCGAGGAAAAAATGATACAATTATGTTGTTTTAAAATATGTATGTATGTAGCGTAATAGTTTTAGTTATAGATTTAATTTTATATAATGTTGGTAAAAGATCAATTGATTTCGGTTAAAGCTTGAATTTTTTGTTATGAAGATTCAAATATTCAATTAAAGTTCATCTGTCCCGTAGACAATGAATCATCTTGGTTAAAATTTTAATTTTCTCATCTGAAAATTTATATATTTCGTTGAAAATTCAAGAATTTTGGTAGCAAAGTCTCTCAAACATTTGACTCTTTTGGCTATAAATTTAACAATTTTGGTAAAATTGGACTTTTTTGTTCGAAATTATTTGGTTTTAGTTGAAGATCTAACTCTGTTGTTAAATACAACTTGTTCTGATTTGGAATTGAAATCCCTGAAAAAAATTGGCTTCCGAATTTTTCATTCAGAATTCAACTCCCTCGTTTGTAAATATAATAACTACTTTTTTTTATCAAAACTTCATTCAATAATTTATTAATAAATGAACTCTAATACATTATGTTAGATTGTAGAAAAAAATTAAGTTCAATTTTCGTCACGCTGTGATTGCTATTGATAAAACTTATAATTGAGCTGCCGGATCGAAGAAGGGCACATAAACTCATTTCGCTGAGAGTGGGGAGGCCTGTAGCCGCTCGGGTTTGAGCGACGTTCACAGGCCTCCCCACTCCCAGCGAAATAAGTTTATGTGCTCTTCTTCGATCCGGCAGCTCAATTGGATTTATTCAGAGAAGTTTTACAGTAGTGGTAAACAGACAACTGTTCTCCTCGAAGAATTTGGAATAGGAACTAAGGTGCAAAATGCACTCTTAAAATGTGTTTGGAAGGGATGACAATTTCTATTAGTCGAAAATAATTTGAACGTGAAAATGAAGTTTACGCCCACTGGTGGACATCCTCTACGTTCGGCTTGTCTGGTCGGTACATTTCAGGCGATTACAAACTGGTCCCCGGCTACCTGCGAGTATACCCCCACCACTGAGCCACTTGGGTTTGGTTCATTTTTGGGAATTCCCCTCCGTGTTTAATACTCTTTTCTTCAAGTTTCATCTTAATCGGAAATGAGAACAGTCATGTCGAATATATTCTACAATTGATTCAACAAGAATCAGAAAATTAATCTTTGAATCTGAAAATTAGTCTCCTCGTTTGCGATTTCGTTTGGATATTCACCTTCATGGATGAAAATTGAAGTTATCAAGTCGCTTATTTATCATTTTAGTTGAAAATTCATTTTCTTGGTTTGAAATTTAACTGTTTCAGTGGGAGATTCATAATAATTTCCCAATTTCTATGAAGAAATTGTATATTTTCGTGGAAAAATTGAGTTTTATTTAAAAAAATTTATTTATTTCGCAATGTTCTATCTGTTTTGGTAAAAAATATTTGGAATAAATGTCATGAACGAAAATATTATATAAACATCCATCCTTACAAAAAATATTGAAGTAATCGATAAAATTACCATTCGAATCAACACATTAATAACCCTGGGTAAAAAAATAACATCTTTCATTCTAAATAATAGTAAATTTAGGTTAATATATTATAAATTAAAATTAGTAGGAATTCCTAAATCGTATTATTGATATTATTCTAAATACCGGTGATAATAAATGAAATATATAATCTGAATGTTTAGGTAAAAAAAATTCTTCGGAAAATAATATATTGCATCTCCCAATGATTGTGAAATTCCTATTAAACTAACTTAATATGGTCCTTTACGAATTTCAATATATCTTTATAATTAATTATCAATATTATTGATAGTAATTTATTGTTAATTAACATATTACATACTAACTATATAATTTCCACTTTGAAGCCTAATAGTGACGATTAACTTAAAATTATCCATTTATATTTATAGATAAGTTTAATCAAACATTTAGATTCATAATCTAAAAATGGACATGATAATTTTCTCTTTATTATTTTTTTTATTTTATAAAAAATATTCCTATTACTTGAAATTTGGAAAATTTCAAAAATTTTAGTGCTCATTACACTCAAATATAAAAACTTATTAAAAATTCAGTGGAAAATAGGAGTTAAGAATAAATTTATTAAAATAAATTTTATATTGAATCTATGTTCAATCAAATTATCATTTACATAATTAAGTATATCATTCATAAATAAAATTGTTGATCTAATAAATAATTCTGTATAATAAAAATATTTAATTAATGTAATTAGTAATCTGTTACTTTTAATTTATTTTCTTCCCTTTTACGGGTTTGAGGGCCTCAGTTCCCTTAACAATGGGTTACATAGGTTCCTTAAACAACTTATTCTAGCTTAAGTTCAACGCTTAACAACTAATTTCCCGACTTATTCCCGACTTATTTCCCGGCTATTTGCTACTTATATTTACATCGATTCTAAGATTTGCATGATCGAGTTTCCGGGGCTTTCGTTTAAAATAATAAATTCTAAATGTTCCTCTAAAAATCTTATTAAAGGAGGTAATATTATAATTATTATTATTCAAAAAAAGCATAACAATTTATTTGGAAAATTTTTTTTTGGAAAAAAATTCATTGCTATGCATCTGGTTGTTGATTTCGTTAAAAAATGTTACTTTATTTGAATATATGTATATTTGTTTCAAAATAATCAAAATTTGTTTGAACAATTGTTATTAGCAATAAAATTGTTAACTGTCATCGAAATTTCCTTCAAAATTTGAAAGTTGGTCATTTACAGTTAATAACATCGGAAAAATAAACTTTTTACCTCCAAAAACAGCCAAATAATGCATTTGTTAATTAAGTTTTTTTGAACAATTTCTAAATGTTATCAAATAATAGCAAGATTTCATTGCTAAACATCTGGTTGTTGATTTCTTTAAAAAATGTTACTTTATTTAAATATATGTATATTTGTTTCGAAATAATCAAATTTTTTTGAACAATTGTTCTCACAATAAAATTGTTAACTGTCATCGAAATATTCTTGAAAATTTAAAAGTTGGTCATTTACAGTCAATTACAGCGGAAAAATCCATTTTTTAACTTCAAAAGCAGCCGAATAATGCATTTGAAAATTAGGTTAACTTGAATAATTTCAAAATACTATCGATTAATAGCAAGGTTTCATTGCTAAACATCTGGTTGTTGATTTCGTTAAAAAATGTTACTTCATTTAAATATATGTATATTTGTTTCAAAATAATCAAAATTTGTTCGAACAATTGTTGTTAGCAATAAAATTGTTAACTGTCATCGAAATTTTCTTCAAAATTCGAAAGTTGGCCATTTACAGTTAATAACATCGGAAAGATAAACTTTTTACCTCCAATAACAGCCAAATAATGCATTTGTAAATTAGGTTTTTTTGAACAATTTTTAAATGTGATCAAATAATAGCAAGATTTCATTGCTAAACATCTGGTTGTTGATTTCGTTAAAAAATTTTAATTTATTTAAATATATGTATATTTGTTTCGAAATAATCAAAAATTTTTTGAACAATTGTTGTCACAATAAAATTGTTAACTGTCATCGAAATATTCTTGAAAATTTAAAAGTTGGTCATTTACAGTCAATAACAGCGGAAAAATCTATTTTTTTACACCAAAAGCAGCCGAATAATGCATTTGTTAATTAAGTTTACTTGAACAATGTCAAAATACTATCGATTAATAGCAAGATTTCATTGCTAAACATCTGGTTGTTGATTTCGTTAAAAAATGTTGCTTTATCTAAATATATGTATATTTGTTTGAAAATAATGAAAAAATTGTTTGAAAAATTTTCGTTTACAATCAAGTTGTTAATTGTCATCAGAACGTTCTTAAAAATGTAGAAATATGTCATTCACAGTTATTCACATTGGAAAAATCAAGTTCAGACCGCCAATCACTGAATCTTATTCATTGACCAAAAATATTGAATTTATGAATCGAAAATACCTGATATGGATATTTGTTTATAAACATTGCTTCCATTTCGACCAAAGAAATCTTTTTGTCCTTAAATTGTTCGAATTTAGTGCGAATCCTATGACGCATCTTTGCCCATCCCCACGAAATCCTTATGATACACTTATTTGTTCACAACAAATTAGAAAAAAAATTAATATTTGTATTTACATTGGACATCATTTTTTGGATAGTTGCTTCAAGTCTGCTAGGAATTTCGAAATAAATAAATGCATTTTTCAAAAACCAGTATACTTCAATAGTCGGAAATATTTTTATTCATTTTCGTTGTTGAATAAAAAAATTAATGAAGGGAAATTCATGAATCTTGCATGACAGTTCGATGCAAAATCTTATCAGCTATCATTGAAAAAAAATTAAAATCGGGTAATAATTGTCTTCTGAAATTATGGTGATAAATAGATAGACAATCTTCGAATAATTAAGAAGGGATTATAGGTACAATGGATACAATTCCTAAGATCGCACGTAAACCCGGAATACAGCTTGCAGGAGGCATTGAGGGGTGACTCAGTTTTCAGCCAAAACAGATGTCTTCAATAAAAAAATGAAAATTCTCCCCTAAAAAAATTAATTTCCAAACCGAAGGACCAGTTCCGAAAAGAACAGTTGAAATATTTTAAAAAACAGCTTTTTCTAATAAAATGGTTGCCTTTTTTATAAATATTTTGAATTCTCAACGAATCCACAAGAAAATAAATGCATTTTTTTCGTTTTGAAAAAAAAATATTTAGAGCCTCGTGAAGGTTGACACGTATTTCCCATAAGAAAAAGAGACGTTTTTGTAATTTTATTCAGGAATCTCAATATTAGATGAATCGAGTTCGGAATTCAACACCTCTCTTCACAATTGGTCATAGAATGCAAATAAAATATAACTTTTCAAATATCACCCCCGTAAGTTTGCGGGTTTTTATACGCAGATTGTTTCAAATACATGGAATACTACTTTATACTGATAATTAGATGTTTATTCAAAATTATCAAACAATTCATTCATGGTCTTAGCAACTTTCTCTTAGAAAAGGGTTAGAAAGTCAAGGTTTTTTCTGAATTTTTCTAATTATTTTTAATTTTTCAGTTAGAGGGAGGTAATAATCAATTAACGTTAACAAAAATATTTGTTTGAACAATTTGTTAATAATTATAACAATATCATCTCAGAATAATGCTACAAAGTTGCGGTTTTTTCTAGAATTCACATTGTTTTGTTTACTTTTCACTTGAAGTGGGTATTCATTTTTTTTAATGTAGCAAAAATAATTGTTTAAACAAATTTTGATTGTTTATAGCTATCTTCTTCTAGATTAATACTACATAGTTGCGGTTTTTTCCTGAAATTTAAAACTTTTTATTACTTTTTGATTAGAGTAAAGTATCAATCAATTCATGTTAGGAAACAAATTATTCGAACAATTTATTATCATTGTTAATAATATTTTCTTTGCTTAGTGATAGAAACTTGCAGCTCTTCCTGAACTTTTCAACTTTTTGCCCACTTTTCACTTAAACGAGTTAATATTTAATTTAACTTAACAAGAATAATTGTCCAAACAAATTATTATTGTTTTTAACCATTTCTCTTAGATAAGTGCTAGAAAGTTGTGGTTTTTTCTGAAATAATGATCTTTGCACTGAATGGGATTGGAATGAAATTCATTTAGATTGAATAAGATTGAATTGATTCGATTGTTAGTTGGAATAAATTTTTTTTTATTTAAAATAAAAAAAAATTCTATAGTACCCATTACATTTTTGATTAAAAATTTATATTTTTAGGTCGAAAATTCAATTCTTTGGTTGAAAAATGAACTACTTTCTAAAAAATTCAATTTTTGCGTTGGAGATCGATAATTTTAGTAGAAAATTCGAAATTAAAAATTCAGTGAATGAATTCAGCTTTTTTGTTTCAATAAATTTTTTTTTAACATTGGGAAAAGAACCAAAAGAATTTGCTTGAAACAATGCAATACTATTTAAAATATGATTCTCTCGAATATTTATTTATTATTTGTTCACAACTAAAAATGTAGAGCAAAGTTAAACATTTCAGAAAAAACCACAACTATCTAGCACATATCTAAGAGAAAATGGTCATGAACAATAATAAATTGTTTAAATATGCATGTTTGTTAACTCACAATAATTATTACCTCACTAAGTAAGAAGTTAATAGAAAGCCTAATAGTTTTGGAAAAACCGCAACTTTTTATCATTCGTCTAAGAGAAGATAGGTATTACCATTGATAACTTGTTTAAAAAATTATTTTTGTTAAATCGAATTGAATAATAACTCAATTCAAGTGAAAAGTGGGCAAAAAGTTTGAAATTTCAGAAAAACCCATAAGTTCCTATCATTAGGCAAAGAAAATATTATTAACAATGATGATAAATTGTTTGAATGATTTTTTTTAACATGAAATTATTATTACTTTATAATGATTGAAAAGTGATAAAAAGTTTTAAATTTCAGGAAAAATCGCAACTATGTAGTATTATTCTAGAAGAAGATAGCTAAACACATTCACAATTTGTTTGAACAATTATTTTTGCTAAATTAAATAAAATAATTACCCACTTTTAGTAAAAAGTGGACAAAAAGTTGTAAATTTCAGGAAAAAAACAGCAACATCGTAGCATTATTCTAAGATGATATTGTTATAATTATTACCAAATTGTTTAAACAATTATTTTTGTTAACTTTATTTCATTATTACCTCGCTATAACTGAAAAGTTAAAAATAAATTGAAAAATTCCGAAAAAACCTTGACTTTCTAACCCTTATCTAAGATGAAGTTGCTAAAAACAATAATAAATTGTTTAAACAATTTGAATAAACATCTAATCATCAGTATAAAGTTGTATTTTATGTATTTGAAACAACCTGCGTTAAAAAAACCGCAAAAAATCATAATTAGCGCTAAAAACTCGAAAAACACATTTTTCCACTTATGGGGGTTTTTTGGGACCCTATGAAACAAAGTTATGGGGGTTAAATCTGTAAAGTAATATTTTATTTGCATTCTGTGACCAATTGTAAAGAGAAATGGTGGATTTCGAACTCGATTCATCTTATATTGAGATTTCTGAATAAAATTTACATAAACGTCTCTTTTTCTTATGGGAAATACGTGTTAAACTTCACGGGGCTCGCGGCGCCTCTAAATATATATTTTTTTCAATCAAAAAAATGTATTTATTTTTTTTGGATTCGAACTAATTTCCAGGGGTTTTGCATGAAAATTCGAAAAAAAATTTTTGTAATGCATTTTTGGACCACCCTCATATGCACAGTTTTTATTTCATCCAGAGATTCGTTGGTTTGGTTGTGCGACCTCAACCAATCAAGTCCTGTTCGTAACTATTGCCTGTGATACTTCTGAATTTGGATATTCAAAGGTAATTGTTACAGCTCTTCAAATTTAGGTGACAGTGAATAGAATGTACATACGTACAAGCTGTACATACTATCATACAATCTTTCTGAGTATTTGAATAAGAAATGCTGAGAATTTGCAAAAAAAAAAGATTCCTTGATAGATTCCGTATATTACAACAAATATATATGTATATGTATTCAGATATTGTGAAATCATTTATTCGTTCAACAAAATATTTGAATGAGAACTCAAAAATGCCAAATCACAAATCATTATTGCAAGAACTATTTGGCAAAAAATTCTAGTGCATTTCATGAATCAAATTTATCATTTCAGGAGTCGTTTCACTTTGCGTTTCTTGATGGAAATAACATCAAAAATATCATTAACATTATTATTACGACTGATCATTTTCGGGCTTCAATCTTCTCACACTTTGTGAAGTTGCATCAAAACTCTCAATTTCAAGGAGCTAGTCGTTTTCACCCCAGAAAAATTGATTGAGTTGTTTATATAATAATGAAGGGAAACTTTTGTTTGACACTGCCTTTTTCAGAATGCAAATGACTGATAATGCTAGTTCATAATGAAACTCTTTTTCAAACTGAAGTGTTTAAAATTTCTGTAAAGCAAAATCATCCAATGTCTTCTCTCTCTGGGTTTCAGAATTATAGCCTTCAGAAGTCGATTTACCCCAACTAATCCAGATAATACAATAAACGGTAGTTTTTGAGTAATAAATATATAACAATGCTGTTCTAATAAAAATTGCTGTGAATTTTTCTTGGAAATGTCACTTTCCACATAATAACCTATTACTTTAGCATTTCAAAGCAATTTTCGAGAAGGTTATTATGAGAAGCTATAATTTGAAGTATGTCTTAGAAAAAGCAGTTGCTCTTCCCTCTTACTGTTTTATTACAGTGTAAATTACCTTTCTCATGCAAGAATTGTATAAAATTATCAAAAATATTATTTGCATTTCAAATTTTTACAACTTGTTTACAGGAAGAATAGAATTGATAGAAGTTCAAAACACAGGGATATACATATTTACTACTCAATAGCTTAAAATCAACATTTAAGAAAATTATAGTCTAAGAATA